>BPLQ01007995.1:0-23959 GCA_021605075.1 Caerostris darwini | reverse complement strand
TAAGCTTGCAGGCAAGGCATCAATGTAGTTTGGCAAAAGAATACTTGCCAATAACCTTTCAATAATGAAGTGGCCAAGTGTTAACATCGACATGTTATCTGGACCATAGAAATGACTATTAAAAAGATCTATAAGTCAAGCCTCTCATTGTATTAGAAATGTTTCCAATAATTTTATGTTAATTTAGATTCACAAACATCCCATTCACCATCCCAACTACCCATATGTGGTACATTTAAATGTACCTGGAAAATAAAATACCATTTAATAGTATTGTCAGATAAATATATATATATATATATATTTGATTTTGCAAGCTTTCCAAATTCCAGAATTCCTTTTTACGCCAACAAAAATTTTAACCGCAATCGATGTATATATCACTACACTTGTTTCTGTTCGCAATATAAACCTCTGCAGCATATGCAATTAAGGTTAATACTTATTGTAGGGGTTATCCAGCTCCCCAGTGATGAAACAACAAACATAGCTATATATGCCTTAAATGATTTAGAGCCTCTACCTGCCCATGCTCTAATTTGGAATGAACCAGCTTAGCCTACTTCACACAGCAAGGAAAATGCTTGGTGTAAGTAAAGTGCGCTTTGCTGGCATGCTCACTCATCTTTTGATTAGTTACAGAAGCGCTAAATCTACAACATGTACGCATTTTCCGATTAGGCCTAATTCTATTTCTAGAACCTATATTCGAATATTATTAATAACCTATACGTATCAATGTCTAAGCTTTTTTAATAAATCTTTAATGCTGTGTTTAATATATATTCCGATTTCATATATTTCAAGCGTGATCAAAAGTTATCTTCAAGTGAAAAAAAAAAAATTAATAGATAGATGCTAGGAGGGGAGAAAAAGTTAAAAAAGATACAATTTCTTTCCATGGTGCCATCATGTATCGGTGTCTATTGAGTTCTTATTTTCCCATTACAAAACGCAAATTTGTAATAGTAAAAGATTCTTTTATTGACAATGAAATTAAAAATGAAATAATCGTCCTATGGGAAATAGAAAATTGCTGTACAAAAAAACATTCCCACTTTTGAAGAACTTCTGATCTATTCTATAAAAAGTAGCAATTCCTACGAGTATTTTGTAGTTGTCTTCAACAGTAGATAAATCATGGGAAGGCATGCAATTTTTTTATTTATTGTTTTTTTTTTATAATTAAAAACTCAGTATTTTTGTACGATACGAAATAAAATAACAATTTTCAAAAATATTATTTAATAAAAAAAATATTTTATAATATCATTTTATTACTAAAATAACCTAAGCCTTTGGATGAATTTTCTAAAAAAATACTCTTGGAAAAAGGACTATTTGTAACAGCTGTTTTTCATAACACAGTTACACTTAATAAAAACAATTTTAAAATGTTAAGATGTAAAACAAACACTTAGCAGTTGCAGAAAAAGAAAATATATTCCCATTTAAAATGGTTTATAAGATATTCTTTTTTTCTCCTCCTTACACCAGTAAATTTTCTTATGACCAAGGTTAGACCCAATATTTAACCTTCAATTATTTCCCCATATGCACACACAGATAAAGAGCACAATTTATGCATACAAAAACGAAATCGGAAAGGAATGAACTGGAAACATGATCATTTTGTACAACAAAATCCACAACAATATGTTCAACCCACAAACGCGCAGCAAAACCATCAAAGCATTCGCAATGCAAATACTTAGAATTGCCTCACATTCAGACCTCTCAGAAAAAGGTTTAAAAAAAGGAGAAATTATTAAAGATCCGAAATTCGCGTGAATTACAGCAATGGAATTAAAAATTATTCGACAAACGAAAATTTCAGAAGGTTGCGCAGATGTAACTGCATTACTAGATTAAAGAAAGAACAAAATATTTATGCAAATGTATTTTTGAATGCATTTTTGTCTTCAAATATATATATGTGTGTGTGTGTGTGTAACATTTCACCATAGGTCAAAGATGCAAAGAATTTCTAAGGGATAATTATAATTATTGAAAAATTACCAATTTTTAATAATTAAAGTTTATTTTTATTATAATACCTTTTTTTGGGGAAAAAGAAATCTTAAATCTTATGTGATTAACTACGATAATTCAATTTAAAATGCCTTTTCGAACTTCTTTTCATCAATTATAAACTGTACAAGATGGCTATGTGCATTAAAATGTATATCACCTATACATGATTTTGAGTTAAATGCAAACATTATATTAGCATTTAACATATTAATTTTACACGTTTATCTTAGATTATTTTATTATTATTTTTTTTTTTCGTTATTTCTGAAAAAATATTGTTTTTAGTGTAATTGTAATATTTTTTTTTTATTATTCTTGATTATAATTTTTTAATTTTAATATTATTTTCTCTTGTTGTTAATTCACTAACTGATGCACAAAAGCCTTCAATTGCAAATGTAAAAAAAATCCTAATAGGTTAATGAGAGAATGAAAGTAGGGATGGTATGCAGTTATTTTAAGATGAAATTCCAATTAACCAATTAATTTCCTATCTATAAACACTGATTTAAAATATTATCAACTAAACATATTGATTAACTTTTTTCAGTAAATAATGTTAAAATA
The DNA here is from genome assembly GCA_021605075.1 of Caerostris darwini. Classification (NCBI taxonomy): domain Eukaryota; kingdom Metazoa; phylum Arthropoda; class Arachnida; order Araneae; family Araneidae; genus Caerostris; species Caerostris darwini. The sequence continues at coordinate 21,358 of BPLQ01007995.1, read as the reverse complement.
ATTTATAAATTTTACACATTCATTGTTTTAATAACCCGATAAAGATATTTCTCAGATTTAATTTTTCAATAACTGGGAATTCGAATTATAGGATTCGATTACGTAATTTAATCACAATATTTTAGAGTAATTTTCTGTAATATTGTAAAGCACCTGAATTGTTACGGATTGTTAATAATAATGGGAAAATTGTTAGGTAATTTCGGAATTGATAGAAATTTTACTGTCGGGAATTTTAGGAATTTTATTGTGAGGAATTCTAAGAATTGATAGAAATTATATTGTGAGGAACTTTAAGAATTGATAGAAATTTTATTGTGAGGAGTTTTAGGAATTATTAAGAATTTTGAGAAATATAAAAAAAGAATTTAATTAAATTTTAAGAAAAATAAATAAATAATACTAAGAAAGTTCTCAATAATACGTTTAAAATTAAATTGAAAGAGAAAGTGTTATATATGTAAAAAATTAAATTTAAAAATTGAACGAAATTATCCCTTCAAATATACATGAATCGTCTTTAGAAAATTTGAACAAAGGATTTATTATTTTCTTGAAAGCAAAAAATTACGGCTTTTCACGAAACGTTAGCAAAGAAAAATAACTAATAGTTTTAATCGGCTTAAGTATTTATCGGGATAAGTGGAAAAATGTTACATGCAAAATCTACATTGTTTTGTTGTTCTCGAGCATTTAACCCTTTTTACATATTGTAATATATATGTAGGGTTTGTTTGACTATTTATTCATTAATAGAATAAATAGTAGTTAAGGACACGATGTTTATGTTTAGCTGCAGGTCACGTGCTACCTTGAGTGATTTTCAAATTTTAAATTTTAAACTCAGAGAAGAGCGAGCAGTGCGAAGATGACAATAATTTTAGAAAAACTAAACGCTACTCTAAACACCACCCACACGCATGTATTATGTGTGATCATTAAAATTTAAAATGCTATTAAATTCAGATGAAATAATGAGAAAATTATAATAAAAATGTAAATTTGCAGTGAACTATGAGGAAATGAATGATATAATTTGACGGATATAATTGCTGCTTACTATTTGTTCTTTTTGAGAAAATCTATAGCATTATTAAAAATATTGATAACATATTGATTATAGATATTTCTATTAGAGGACATTTTATTTTGTTGACATATTTCATATATTTTAATTTTGATATAAAAGTCGATTACTAATATGTTGATTTTCATAGATATCATTTAAAATACTAAATGTAAAAGAAAATGATTTGATTAACGATTTTTATTTGTCAAATTATCAGAAGTACTGCATAAAATTCAACAGAAATGTACAGCGATTTACGCCATTTTAATTACTGAATCTCTATTGGCCCAAAAGGAAAATATCTGTATTATTTTGAAAATATCAATATTTGGTGAACAATTTCTAACTATAGAATAAAATTTCGTTCTTATTATATTTTAATATCAGCAAATCGTTTCGTTTATATTATTTTTTTATAGTTAGAAAAAAAGCTAATGTTAAAAAGCGCTTGTGGGTGGAAAAATTTTTGCTAAAACAGCATATGTTATGATTTTGATTCTAAAATGAATCTCTTTAGAATTTTTTTTCCTAATATCAATGTATTGTTTATTTTTTTCCTTAACTTTGAATAAAATTGAATAAAAAAATAATACCAGTATAATAAATAATGTATTACAATGGTATTAAAAGAAAAAATATATTTTTATCAAATCAAGAATGTGGTAAGAAATTAATCTTTTTTATGAATCGCATAATACATTTTAATTTCCTTTATATATAATATTTATTTCTCATATTTCATCTTGAATCTTTTTCCCTGGTCCAAATTCTTCATTTCTTCCATCGAAATGTGGCATTGTGCAAAATTTTTAAAATCGGAAATATTATATCTTCAAAAATAGTATTTTAAAATTTTTATTCTCAGTAATAAACATTTCTCTGATTCATTAAATATTTTGTTGTAAAAAAAAATGTATGGGAAGTATCTAGTTGCGATGGGAAGTGTCTAGTTACACTGTGCAAATAAAAAATAATAAGACCTCTTGAATTATTTTGAAAATGGAAAAAAAAATATAAAAAAAACTGCATTTCCAAGATTTGTCATTAGTACAAGGACTCAACACTTTAATCTCTAAGATATGAAAGGGATTTGAAATACTTGTAGCACACTTAAAAAAGAAATTAAATCAAACTTTTTTATTTCTTTATTAATATTTTTTTATAAATCGATAGAAATTTTATTGGCTAAATGTAAAATAGTGTTAATATTTATTCAGAACGTGCGAACAACAAAAATAATTAGAAGTAACGGAAATAATTAATCAATAATTACTTAATTATATTTTTTAGTTTACTCTCCATTTTGTATATAATTTTATATTTCTGACTTTTCTTCATACGTTATGCAAGTGCAGAACAAATTCCTTGAAAGTCTTCTCAGTAATTAATTATCTCATTTAATTATTCATTTTGTTCTTCATGGTTAAACAAAATTGAATGAGACACGATACACTACAATATTGAATAAAATGTGTGTAAATATCAATTCCTGTTTACTTTATTCATGTCTTGAACAATTCATTGTCCATAGATATTAAGAAAGACCAATACATTCCTGAAAATATTTCAAGAGCATTTGCAAAGTGTACATTTGTAGAAACTCAGATAAATCCTATGGGGACAGCCATGCAGATGAGAAATGTTGACAAATGCAATCACAATTGTTATTGAATTTATTCATTTATGAAAGCATTGACTACTACATTTGAGCTATTGGATTTGAAAAATTTATTTTGCTCTCTAGAGCTCTTTCACAATGATTTGGGCGAAGTCTTATGTTCTAACATTCACCTAAGGAAATTAAATTCATCAAATTCATTCAAAATTTTTTTCATTCAATGACAAGTTTACAGGACAGCAGGTAATATACAAAAAGAAATTCAAAGGACAAGATAGAAACAAATGACATCAGTTAATCCATCAACGTATGTCTGGCAATCCAATAACGCTTCCATGAAGAAGCAGGTGGTAGAGCAGAACAGGAAGCGATGTGAATCATATTCATTTCTTCCTGAATATCGCACAGGAGTTAGTTTAATTCTGTGCAGGTGCTTACGGAAACACTTTTGACCACAGAAAAGCCTTAGCAATGCCACCGATGATAATGAGATAAACCACTTGCGTTCCACTAAGAAACTCACACTGAGAGCCAGACTGAAGGTCGTGTTTGTAGATCATTTTGCAATATCAGACGTTGGCCGGAGTGCACCACGAGGAGGTAGATATATGCTGCATTCCATCATGTTCAAATTAAAATACAATATTTTAGATTCACTTAGAAAACAACAAAATAAAAAAAAAATTATAATATATTTATAAAAACATATAATATATTTTCAGCATCAGAGAAGTGTAAACCTATAAATTTCGCATTAGGCATGCATTATTTTAATAATCCTAATGCATGTATTTGCGTTGCTAAATTTTATATCTATACTAGTTATGATTAATTAATATCCCTTCAATACTAAGATCTAGAACTAAACGTCCAAGGAAATAATGGTTTTTTTAAATAATATCTACGAAAAAAAATATTAAATCACCGTTTAGAAAAGATAAAACTATTATGCTTAAAGAATTTCTGACATTATGAAAATATGTTAAACTACAAGGTTTTCTGATAAGTTTATGACCTGCAAAGTATTTAAAAGAAAATCTCTTTTTTTATCATAATCACTTTTTGGTTACATGCGAGGATTCCAATGATCTTTTAACTTTTTTACGTATCGTACAAATAATACTCTTTCTGCAAACAGCCAAACTACCCGTAAGTTTTCCTTTTAACTTCTTCGTTTGAATGAAATCGCTTGCCAACGAGTTATCCTTTCAAATTTGGGGACAGATAATAATCGCAGGAATGTCAAATCTGACGAATAAGCTGCGTGGTCGACCAGTTCTTATCGTTTTTTATTCAGTTATGCCATGACTTCCTTTGATCTGTGAGCCAATACATTCTCTTGACGTCACTCAACTGTTTGTTTTTCTAAACGAGACCATTTTTACTACGTTTTCTCATGAAATCTGTCCAGTAAAAAATTCATATTATTCTGTTTCTTACTCGGTCACTTCGGAGGCCTTCCGTTGGTTGAAACTTATTATGACTTGATTCAATGAATATAGTGGTGAATCCATGTTTCATCGTATGCGAAGAATAAAAAATTATACTGTAGGTCCATGTCTAATTAGCCTAAAGTGTGCACAAAATGACCGTAGAGCGACAGACTAAACTTAAACCGAAGAATAAAATATAATATTCATCACTTCGAAGTACTTTAAAACAAACACGAATTTGGATGATCTGAATTTTATAATTCCTGCTGATGGCATGAAAAAGTTATGTAATTTAAAAAAAAATATTAAATTTCAATAATAACATTCATCACTGTCATCCCTGACATTAAAGCTCGTAGTGGAATATGACCTCCCTTATAGCACTTTCCCAAGCTTTTCTATTCCTAGGGTTTTTTAACTATTACCTTGCTGTCATTTCCTTCATATTTTCTTTCTTATCTTAAGTCAATCTCCTTCCCGGTCTCCCAGGTATTCTTTAACTATTTCTTAAAAATTTTCTTCGTTATTCTATTTTCTTCGATTGGTTTTAAATGTCCCGTTTATTGGATTTGTCTAGACATTATTTTATTTATAACATCCTTTTTCATGTATATCTTTTTTAATATTTCATTTTTGTTTTTCATTCTTCAAACACAGGACAAGTTTTGGATTGGTTCGAAACTTAATATTTTTGCTTGCAAGTATAATGAACGGTGAAGACAATCTTCTAAATTTCATTAACTTCTTTTGAAGTCTTTTACAGTAACGTTTCTTGATATCTCGAAATTTCTTACAGTTCCATATTGTAACTTTTCAAGAAGGATTTTCTTTTATTGTTATGATATAATGTTATTTAAACAGGCGTATTGTAACATGGAATTTAGAAATCGTCCGTCATCTTCTAAATATTCCGCACGATTTAATTTTATTCTCAGTAAATATCTCGAAATGTAAGGATTAAACGTTTATTATCCATTGTTATGTGTATAAAGAGATTTCTCTCAGTATTCATGTAATATTCTCTAATAATAGAAAATAATTGTAGAATTGCATATTATATTATATCTAATTCCTTGCTTATCTAATAGATTATGTAATACTTTGTTTTGGTATTATGGTATCTTCTGAGATATTTTAAATTAAATCAATTTATTTATATAGTTCATATTTAGTGATATCAGAGCTTTCATAGTTTATGTTGCATATTCTTTGAAAATATATTGTCATAGTCACACCTATATTTACAAAGATATTTTGAACATAATAGACGTTATCATTAATAAACAAATCAAAAAAATTTTTTACATTTAAATTTATATAATATTCTTTAATAATAGATTAGAAGATTTGAATAACATATTAAATCTAATCCTTTGCTTATCTAATAGTTAAACTATAATACTTTGTTTTGGCATCATTATCTACTGTGACTTTTTAAATAAAATCAATTTATTTATGCATTTCATATTTAGTGATTTCATAATGTATTTTGTGTAATCTATTATAATATATTGCCATCGATAAGAATATTTCTAAAAAAATATTTCAATCATAATAGTTATCTTTGCTAATCAAATCCTTATCTATAGACAATATACTTAATTTGCCAATCAAATTTAGTACATTGCGTTATTTTCCACAATATTTAGAGACTGAAAAACTTTGTAGCTTATTTCCACTTTCTTAAAATTATAATACTTCTTAAATTTTGGAGCTGAAAGCTTGATAAAAAAATGTCTCTCTCATATTTAATCCGACCAGTACCTTAAATGAAGATATCATTTCATAATTTCTTTTTCCTTTTAACCTTAACATTCCTTAATGTATGTACTTTTTTTTATAAATTTAATTTTTTACAATATAGAGAAAATAAAGAAATATTTTTTTTAAAAAATGCAAGTAGATTTCAACAACAAACAAAAAGTAAAACAGACCTAATTTTTTAGAAAATGTAGAAAGTGAGATTTTTTCATTTCATGTCGGTTCTAATACATATAAAAAAATGTTCATTATCATAATCATATATGTATATATATAAAATATATGTTTATTTTTAATAATTTTATCATCCTAATTTTGTTTGTAAACGTGAATTTTTCTGATCTGATGTAATTAAAATATATGCTAATTTGATTGACAATGTTTAAACTAAAAATACGCAATATCCAATAAAATGCGTAACTGCAAAGCATTTATTAAAATAATAAGTGTTTTCAAGTCTTAAAAATTAAGATAAAATAATTGATAACAGTAAATGCATAAATAAACAAAATTAATTGTTGCAATAGAAAATTTAATTTTAATTCTCTCAAACACGAAGTTACACAACACGCTTTTTTTAAATTCCACCTAAAAACTGTTAATGTATCAATGTATATCTATCACTTCATCATTCAAGCAATTTAGGACTATTTTTGAACGAACTACGCATTTGAAATTATTCATGAATATATGGTATATCTTTGACTGAAACTAAAATAAATAATGGGAATATTATTTTTTGAAAACTTTCACAGGCAAAATAATTTTAAAAGCTGGGTTACTAAACCATAGCCTAATACATTTAACAGTAAGCATCTACGAAAAACATTGAGCGTTGTGCACCGAAAGCACGATAAAAATGAACATGTAAGTATACTCTGTTGGAAGCAAAGAGCATATGTGTCAGAAAACGATTGATGGAAAAATCTCCTGCACCGTCGATCAATATTCTTTCAGCTTTCTTCCATCAGTCTCTCTATATTGGTGCATTCACATAATAAAAAACAAAATATTTAACATGCCCAATATACAGCATATACTGCTGGTTTCATGCTTTCTAGTTTTTGCATTAGATATATGTTACAATCTGGAACATACTGAGATATAATTTAAAGTTGTCACTCAGAATTAAGTAAATATATTTTGAAAAAGCATTTACATACACAAATATTTACTTATATAAGATGACTTTACATCTATGTTGTGTGGAATATTTTATACAGATGGAATTTGTCGAAAAGGTTTTAGGTCAAATAGTTACTTTTATAAGCATATATTTGGTGTCATATTTTTAACGCAAAATCTTTCAGAAAATAAACTGAAATGGCGTTTTATATTTTCTTTGTATGCAAGGAGTTTTTGTAAAATATATAAGAAAATTAAAATACTGTTTAAGTAAAAATCTAATCTACTAATTTACAATATTAAATCGAATCAGCTTTCGAATTTCCTTTCTTTCTTTTTTATTCCTTAGCATTCCAATTTCATATTCCTTTTACATTTCCTTCCTTTCGTTCTTTCTTTCCTTTCATAATTTACTTTCTTTTTTTTTTCTTTTAATGTTGGCTTATCCATTTTAGACACATTGCGAAAACGCAACACTAATTTTTTTTCTATTTTCTGCGATTATTTTTCAAAAAATATTTTATTGCTGCATGGTAAAGAGAACCTTTTATTTTTTTTAATGATTAATTACTGCTTTTTGTAAATTTGCAGATTTTTTTTAACCTTTGAGTTATTATCATATTATCATATTTGCAAAATGTTTTGATTGAAAATCAAAACATTTTCTAAAGTTATTTTACATACACTTATTAGTAAAATGGCGTCAAAATATATTTAAAAAAGTTTCATTATTAATAAGTTTATCAGAAATGTTATCAGTAGATAAACTATAAAACAACATTGGCAACAATAAAAAAATTTTTTTTGGTATCAGGAAATCATGAGCAATTTAAATACACATAAAAAAGATTTCAAATTATTAAAAATTTAGACTTAAGATTATTTAGAAAGAACAGATTAGACATAATATCGTAAAATCAGCTTTATCACTAACCAGTTTTTTTAAAAGTCAGGTTGGTTAAAATTTTTTTTCGAGAGACGTTATAGTGTATAAAATTAGCCTCGTTTTACACCTAAACGATGGCAACAGTTTTATAGAATAAAAATCATTTTCAAAGATTATAAAGATTCAACTATTGATCGATCGACTTTACAGAAATAATTATTAATATCATTATAATTATAAAACATAAATTAACGAAACAAATGCAAAAACTGCAAATAAATAAAATATCTCTATTACATGCTGTGTTCCAATATAGTAGCTTTGTGTTTATCAGTTTTAAATTTTAATAATAAATGCATACTGTGGTTTTGGGTATGGATTTATTAAATAATTGCTTATTTCACAATAAAGAATATGTACATATATTAAATACATTAGTTGCAAATATAATTCTGATTGACAATAATCAATTACTTAATAGGTACAATTTATAAAATTTAGCATTTTAATAAGGTAGTAAATAAATTATAGTATTTATATGTAACTGAGTTTAAAAATGAATGAACATAAAAAAAATTGGACAAAAATAATGTCCATTCAAAAATATTGCTTTAATTAAATGAATATATACATATATTAAGACTTTTTTTTGTCTTATTTTAATATGTACATTATTAATGCAGTATATGAAAAAATACTCAAAATACTTATTATGAACAAAAAGTAAAAAAAAAAAAAAAAAAAAAAAAATTATAAAATTACAACCAAATTTATTTTCTAGCGATTATTATCCACCACACAGAAACTTCGAGTATATTTAGAAATCAATGCTTAGCACATGAAAATAATTTTGTCCACGAATATTTAATGTGTCATCATCTATATTTGTTCTTGAATTTCCAAATTACTGATATCATTTAATGGTAATTTTTAGTCCCACATATCAACATTCCATCGTTGCGTAGTTACCATCTTTTACGGCAAAACCAAATTGTGCGAATAGTTGTTCATCCGTAACAATCCAATTATGAATCAGCTATCGATCCAATTTGCTATCGGGTCATCAAAAGTAAACTTTGAACTCCACTAACTTCTTTCATTGGTTATTTGATTACACTCTCTGCCTAACTATAAATACTTACAAAGATTATTTATACTAAATATCGACTTACGAAGAAAATTTTGATTTCTCCAGAGTATATGCTACAGTTTTATAATATTTAAAGAATAATTATTTATTGCTCTTGTTGTTGTTCATTAAAAATGTATTATAATGTCAAAAAAATCCAAAAATTTATTATCAAAAGATGAAGGAGAAATGTATGAAATTTAATATAAATTATATTTTAATGCAATATCAGGAGGGGGGAATTACAAGAGATTTTGAATTCCGACAGCTTATCACATTATGGAATGTTCAAAGTACTTTGGTTATAGATTTACTTAATTAACAGTGCACTACGTTTTACCAATTTGAATTTTTTAATATTATTTTTTTGCTTGATTTACCTTGATCACCGTAAAGAAACTTTTCTTCTCTCTTAATAACTAGTTTTACCAGTTTATGTGAAAGAAAGTAAGTACTAATAATTAATAATTAATAACTACACAAGCAATACTAATGATTAATAACTACACAATTCAAAGCGCATTTCTTTTATTATGATTAACAATAGATTAACCATACATTCTCTAAAAATGTCTATGATCCCCCTTCTCAAGTTATTTGCATTATCCGATAAATACAGTCAAGTGTAACAACATATAAATAATTAACTACAATATTACGCAAAAAAACATGATTTTTTTAAAAATTCTATAAGAAAATTATATTTTTCTAGATATTGTTTCCGACCTTATTGAACCTTGTGAATTTTTTTTAGACAATATTTCGACAATTTATTGTTACCTCGACTCTTGGACGAGTGTAATATATGTTACTGATGTGCAAGGGGCATCGAATAGAATTCGTTGATGGTGCCCGTTGCTGTCGTTTCTATGAAAAATAAAAGATTTTTTTTTGCAATATTTGTAAAATCTTTAGCATCAATGCTCACATTTCTTCATGAGATATTTTTCAGATTGTTTGCCAAAGGACATGCAAATGCATCTTTTTACCCTTAAAAGTTCAACCGAAAAATAATGTCCTCCTTCCATCTAAAGTTGGTAGTAAATTAATGTCATACATAAGTGGAAGACCAGACCGCTGAATGGTCAAACATTATTTTTAAGTAATAATTGATGAAATTTAAGCAAAATATCCTCGTATTTTACATATCTCTATGGACTGATATTTTCTTGTATTATATAATCATATTAAATACATTTTTTTAATAATTTTTACTTGTAATGTTATTTATAGTTTAAACTTGTTAATGGCTTTCATTTGTTGTAAATTTTTTTGATTTTTAATAGCAAGCAAAATTTTCACTCTATTAAACAAAATACTAATATATCGCCAAATTGATAAGATGTTGGCTACAAAAAGATAATGTCAAAACAATTAGAATATTTGGTAGTATTGGTTAGTAGGTTATAGCTATTGGTGAAAAAGCAGTTCGGCAGTATTGGTAAAAAAGCAGTTTGGCAGTATTTTTAGTAGGTATATTGTTTTTGCAGTATTGGTTAGTAGGCTGTTATAGTTAGTTAAGCAGTATTGCTTAGTTGGCCAGTATAGTTAGTTTGGCATGTTGGTTAGTAGACAGTTATAGTTAATTTAGAAGTATTGGTTAGTAGGCAGTTATAGATAGTTTGGAAGTATTGCCAATAAAAAAAAATATTTGCGGACTGGATAAAAAAAATCGCAAAATATGTTCATGTGTATAAATAAAACTTCAGCTTGGAATGTTTATATTCTATTGTATTGCATTATTTCTTTTGAACGCCCAACAATAATAATTTGCTGAAAGGTTTTACAACCGAAAATTTTCTTAAACTATAAATAAGTCTAATGATAAATAATCTTTAAAGAAAAATAAATATTTTTTAACTGATCTATTTTGTACAAAGAAATTTAAGTAAATGAGCACATATTTCAAATTTATTTCATTCTAAAAGTTTTTTTTTTTTCCCCGTCGTGTGTGAAAAGCTTCGATTTATTTTGAACTTCTAGATTGAAAACCGAACCAAGTGAACATAAAACGAATTGAAAAGAGAATGCTTCAGAATCGAATCTGTAGAAAAAAATCCCACTAAGATTGAAAAGGTAAAAAAATGAATTGAAAATGCATGACATTTTTTGAAAAATGCTGCTAAAATGCCACTTTAAGAAATAGTTTTGAAAAGAACAACGAATAAAATTAAATAATAAAAAAAACTATCATTTACTTGTAATGATATTAATAAAAATGTATCTCAATATCTGCAATATATAAGGCTAACAGGGGACAATATATCTCGGAAAGAACTGTTCTGAAGGAATAAAAAATTTATTTACTTTTCACTTCAAAATATAAATTGATTTCGAATTTTACAACTTCCGCTTACAATGTACTGAAAGTATTCTATGACTGTTATATCGCTTTTATTTTTACTTTATGCATTGGGCATTTAAATGTAATGTTTTTTTCCTTAAATTTCGCAAGTGTAAGCATTTCGCATTTGGCAACTTAAAAATTTTTTGAACGAATATTTATCGTGTTTTTATCATATTCAAATCCCTTATTTGGTTTTAAATAAGATGAAAAGGAAAAAAGTAATCTTAAATATGTGTTTGATAAAAATATTTGTATTTAAACAAAAAAAGTTTAGCACGAATTATTTTTTGTATTTTAATAGAAAAAAGCATTTTTATTTTAATAACCATATAATACTGAAATATTTAATTATTTTATCCAAATTATATGCTCCGATTTTCATTTACAATGATTTTATTTTTATTTCTTCTATGTCATATTACATTACGTAACTTCCGAAGAAATTTGTCATCTATGGATTACATTTGTTTATACATGTCCAAAAACTGGTACGCTGTACTTATCTAACATTCCCAAAAACTGAACTTTGGAGAAGTACTTAAACAGCAAAATTCTTCAGATACATACCAAAGACTGTTCCTTAAAAAGCCGAGATGTGTAGAAGGATTAATTATATATAAAGATTATATAAATTACCGATTTGCTACCCATTGACCATATGAAGTGGATATTTGCCCATCAACTAAATACACCAACTCAGTTTTAGAAACGTGCGGAATTTGTATAAGTTTTACTTCAAATGTCTTTCAAGGACTCAATGCGGAGATGTGTAAGAAGAGGGGCTAGACAAAATATAGATTATACATTTTACATGTTAAATATAATTAAAAATTCAATAATTTCATCCTTTTGTCTTAAGTTAATTGTATGAAAAATACAGTATTTCACGTGCAGAATTAAAACTAAAATAACAAATACAAAACATTTAATACGTCAAAAATTAATTAATTAATTAAATTGAAATTATGCATCCAAATGTCCATTTATTTTAAACTTCGAACAATAACATAAAACATTTTTTTTTAATTTTCTAAATGATAACATTTACTTATAGATAACATCTACATATATGTATGCATATAGACAATTCATCGCATTCCAGAAATATTCTTTACTAAAACTTGTGACCACACACCATGGGAGCTGTTTGGCCAAACTACATGTTCTCTTTACGAATTAAGAACATGATTTGTACTCTACTTGACCATTACACTGTATAGGATTTATATCCAATGATTTCATTGATCATATCACACGGAAAATCCTTTCACATTTTCAACAGAAAATTGTTCAATTTAATTAATGTGTGGCTTCACGTTATCTTCGCAAAAACATGTCATATCTGATGATACTCATGAAATGGCTCATATACGTACGATTCAAGGATTTTATCCATCAAGTGGAGGGCAGTTACAGCGACGTATCAGATGTGTCGTGGTACATGGTTAAACAATATGTCGCCACACAAAATAATTAAAGTAGTTCAATTTTCCGTAGTAATGATAATGCATCACATGTTCTCTCTAAAAAACGTTTCACTTATATGGTTTTATTATTGTTGTTTAAGAAACATATAAATATGTATATGTTCGTAATAAATCAAAAATAAATATAGCATATATATTCCTCATATCAGATGTTTCTTTTTTCTTATATATATTGAAGAAAGGAAATATACAAAAATTTAACAGGATAATGCAATTAGGTACAAAAAGTGTATAAATTGTAGTTACTCCAACATCCAGAAAAGAAAAAGGAAGTAAACGAAAGAAGAAAAACTCTCAGCTTGCTAAGGTTTTTTTCCCCCAGCAGACCACATATTGTGTCGATCTATTGACGGTCCAATAGAAAGAGAAAATGCGAGAAATGGGAAATAATTTACTAGAACGTTAGTGAGTCTACTCGATCGCTTTATGTAAAAATCCATTTTTGTTGCAAATCGATGTCATATTATCGATTCATCCATTATAAACACCCGTAATCATATAGTGATTTTTTCATAGAGTGATCACTTTCAATCTTATTGATAATATTATATCTCATATAAATTGAATTTACTGTTTTACCTCAACAGAATCAAATTTTATTCTAAATGTTCACTATATAAGAGATTCTGTGTTCATCATGATTACACAAAAGAAATTGTCAGAATTTATGGAAGATATATTGAAATCATGTTTACTTTCAAGTTATTTTACGAAAGACATCCTTGATACCACTATATCAGTATTTTCTAATCATTATTTACCAAATTATGTTTAATATTTAATATGAGTAGAAGTTGTTTTCAATGTTATATATATACCTATATATATATATATATATATATTATTTTTAAAATGCAAATGGAAGAGAATTGTCACTCATTTAATTCCTGGATAATTCTGAATATATAATTAACATAATTTTGGACAGTATGCTGTTCAGAAATATGTTTTATACTTATTTTAAATAAATAAAAATAAATTGAATACCTCCACCATAACAAATCAGAGGATTGAAATATAATAACAACATACATTTAAGCGCGACTAGAAGCACAGTGATAACACAGGCAGTTAGCTTTGTAGGACGTATAATTTTTTAATTGACTTCGTCGTTGCTGCCACTGCTCTCAGAATCGGCAAAACTAAATGGCGATAACCGATAATCATTATACCTAGTGAGAGTTTTCTGCTCTTTCTCTTAAATGACACGTACTACTTCGATACTTCTCAAAGTTATACCAAAAAGCAATGTCTCCCCATCATTATCCATCGGGGATCTATTCTTCTCATACATAAAAAGACATGAGGTCCACTAATCTTCAAATAAAAACATATACAAATAGTAGAAAAATATTTCTATTTGAATTTTTTTTTAATCTTCCAGAATAGTTGCACACATTTCAAAATAAATCAAAATTTTAAGTGAAAACAAATAATATTTTTACATTCAATTCATAATATACAATAAGGACAGATATAACATCCAAAAATCTGCATATATTAAAAATGCCAAAAGAGTTTTATGTTTGTATGACGAAAACTACCATGTCATTTAAAATGATGTTAAATAAATATATGATTATGGTAAGTAAATATTTCGATTTCAAAGTCAACCAAATATTTACTGTATCATAAATTTCATTAATGTTATCATCTTTCACATCGCTAAAAGTAATATTGTTAGATTTCCTTATTTATATCAACAATATATATTGAATAACTCTTTGCAATATGATGACAACCCAAATTACATAACATTATTAATGTTTCTAATAATAAGGCAGACTTCCATTTATGGCACTCTAGCTCTTTGCGTTAAATTTCCACTTATTGAATATCATCTGACATTTAACTTCTGAATTTGCATTTGAGTAAACAATCACATTACGATGACTCATTTTTGGCAAATCAACAGATAACCACATTTATCATCTTATTAAGATATCGTCTTTAACTGGAAACTAATATCAGTATCCTTTTACACATCACTTATGTTTGAATAATATCCCATGGCAGATTTCTCGGAAGTATGATTTGTTATGTGCACTAGTAGAAATTTCTATTACTGTCACTTTTGGTAACTTTATTGTATGTCATTTTAGTGAATTATGTGCACTTGAAAGGGATAATTATCATAATTTCTATATAATTCAAGAAAAAAAATTGTTCATTTGAAGCAATTTTTTTAATCAGATGTGTTTTAATACACTGGCAATATTTATTCAAATAAATTCCAGATTTGTTCAAATAAATCATGCAGAAGATGCTATTTTGTGCCACTGGCAAATTCCATGCTCGTTGGCATACTTGTATTTAAATTCAGGAAGATTACAGAGTTATTAATGTACTCCGTTTTCATTTAAAATGGCTTTTCTCACGCATACTTAATCTTTAAATGGAGTAAAATAAATTTTTTAAAAGGGTTTGTGTTAACTAGACAAATGATTTGTCTAAATTTCATTCATTTGAATTAATTTCTTCTTGGTGTTGGGATTTCATATTTCATCAGTACATTATACGGTCTATACACATTACTTTTTAAGTTATCCGTGTTCGAATGTTTGGTATTAGGAATGGCGCGTTATGCAGAAACTAGTTTGTAAACAGAATAGATTGTGTAGTTATATTAATTAAATTTCTCTCGTCGGTCTTTGAACTTTCTGCTTGAATTTTTCCAGATTTATTCAAATAAATCACGCAGAATAATCAGAAAAGTACTCTTAGTTTACATTATTTCCCTCCATCATCCCAAAGTTGATCTACATAGTATTTGAGATCTAAAAATTACCATCCCAACTTTGTTGAACAATGTTTATTATTCGGCAGAAAAAAAATTCATGGAGCCTTCTTACTGTGAAATAAATATTATAAAAATCATCTAAGCTCGGTTACAGTCTAAATATGCCGATCATCTTGAAATAACATTTCAACAAACATTAACAATAAATAGCTTGAAGTTATAATACACTCTAATGCACTTAAATGAAATCAAAATGTTGAATGAATATTCAATACAAATACTATGATTTATACATTGAATATAACGCTACAATCAGAGTTTACATTGGTTACTACACATAATTTTGTGATATTTATTTTAAATTTGCCATCTGCTGTTTTGATTATTGCAATCCTAACAATAATATCAAGACCAGGATGTAGTTGATTTATTCTACACTTTTTCCATTTAGTTGGAGGAATAAAAAAATAAAAAAAATAATGAATTTATATTTATATTTATAAAATAAAATAAATTTAATAAAATTTGAAAAAAATTGAAGAGGATAAGGTTTCTTTTCAAGGTGTCATGATGCGTTGTCGTCTTTTGAGTTCTTTTACTATTTCAAAACGGAAAATTTGTAATAGTAAAAGATCCTTTCGTTGGCAATAAAATAAAAAAGGAAATAATTGTCCTGTGGGAAATAGAAAATTGCTGTACAAAAAAAGAAATCCTTTTTTTGAAGAACTTGTGATATACTCTATAAAAATCCCTAAAGATACCCTAAAAAAGGAAAGACATACAAAAGCTGAAAGAATATATATTGGCAATATTCGCAATTTTCTATAAAGTCATTTGGAGATCTCCTCTAACAATAGATAAAACACGGGAACACTTCTAAAAGTCTTTTTTAATTTATTATTTTTTTCGTAATTAGCAAATCGGTAATTTTGTAAGATACGAAAGAAAGTAACAATTTTCAGAAATATTATTCAATAAAAAAAAAAAAAACTTTACTCTATAATATTATTTTATTTCTATAAAACTATAAAGTTTTGGAAGAATTTATATTTGCAAGGTTATTTGTAACAGCTGTTTTAACTGATATATTTTTAATAAAAACCATTTCAAAATCTTATGTTGTAAAACAAATATTTAGCAGTTGCAGAAAAACAAAATGCATTCTGATTTAAAATGGTTTGAAATAGTTTTTTTCCCTTACCCCTGTGAATTTTCTTATGACTAAGATAAGACCTAATGTTTATCATTCAATTATTTCTCCGTATGTACACACACATAAAGAACATTTATATATACAAAAAACAAAACTGGGAGAGCACGAACTGCTAACACGATCATTTTGCACAACAATATTTTCAACCCATAAATTGCTCAGCAAAATCATCAAAGCATTCGCAATGCAAATACCTAGAATTGCCTCACATTCAGACATCTTAGAAACAGGGGGTAAAAAAGGAGAAAATATTAAAGATCCGAAATTCGCGTGAATTGCAGCAATGAACCGGGAAATTATTCGACAAGCAAAATTGTCTGAATTTTGAGCAGATGAAACAGCATTAGCGGATTAAAAAAAATTATACAAATGTATTCTTTAATATATTTTTGTGTTCTTTTTTTCTACCAAAGCAGTTCTAGTGGTTCAACTCTTTAACATTTGAGTTTATTATTTATATATATACATATATGTGTGCAATACATACATATATATATATATATATATATATATGTGTGTGTGTGTGTGTGTGTGTGTGTTTGCAACATTTCTACAAAGGACAAAGATACAAAGGATTTCCTTTAGCGAATAAATTACAATAATACAATTTAATATTAACTGTATAAGATGATGTTGGTCACTAAAATGCATATCAACTGAGTGATTTTTAATTAAATGCAAACATTACAATAACATTTGGCACATTACAATTCTTTTCATTATTTCCGAAAAAATATTGTTTTCAGTGTAATTGCAATCTTTTTTTATTCTTGATTATAGATTTTCAATTTTAACAATATTTTCCTTTGTTGCTAATTCACTTATTGATGTACAAAAGCCTTCAGTTGCAAGTATAAAAATTCCTAATATGTTAATGATAATAAGAAATTGGAATGGGATGTAATTAATTTAAGAAGAAATTCCATTTTATTAAAAAACAAGTATTTAAAATATTATCGGCTAAACCCATTGATTAACTAAACCTATTAATTGAACGTAACTTTAAACAGATTTAATTATTTTCTGAAAATTAATTGTACATAAAATAACAATGATATGTAAGTACATTAAAAAAATATTAAAAGCTGTACAAACCAATTGGCCACAGCTCAAACTTTTATGGCAATAAACCTTTGAATATTCTCTTAAACTTTGTTGTAAGTGAAGTAACATAACATGAAGTGTTAGTGATCTTAAAAATGGTAACTCTTCCTATAAAAGTCAACACGAGACATCCCTACTGCATAAATTATATGACTTTAGATTCCAACTTTTTTTTAAGTGCTAATAGCGGTTTTTCCACTGTTTGGAGTATTTTAATAAGGTTTCTAATTAATCAAGTTTATTTGAATGTGAAAGCACAAACAAATACTGGTTCGTAAAAACTGTATGCCATAATTAATGAAAATAATTATTTAGGTTTTTTTTTTTATTTTTAAGCTTATTTCATTGAATTTCTAAGCATTAATCAATTTCCATAAATATTTGATAATGTGAAAAAAATGTGAATATTTTTTTCATTTACATAATTATACGTACTGTAAGGAAAATAATTGGAACAAAAAATTGATTCATATCTTTTAATGTATTTTTTACTCCTCTAATTGACTTATTTTTCTGGTAACATAATATTTTTTTTTATTTTAATTGAATATTTTATTAAAAATTCAGTTTGGCCATCAAAAAAAGTGCTCAAAAATTAATTGCAGAAATTAAATCTTGAAAATAAAATGATTCAATAATCATAATTTTTGTGAAATTTGTTATGTTAAAAAATAAGTTTTGAATACATTTTTTTATTTGGCAAAATTCAAATAGAAAAAATTATGCATCATTTAAATTCAATAAAAAATAGCAGTATCTTTTTGACATGGTATAAAAAAATATAATTAAATAATGAACGTAATTTATATTATAAATTATCTATTATACAGTTACCTTTTTAAAATGACTTTTTATTTCAATCAGTAGATTTCTTTCGATCTTCATTATTTCTCATTTTTTTTTGAATTAATATGTGAAGATCTATTATGCCTTTTGTAATTAATCAAAAACCCGTGAAAAATTCTAAATGTCTTAAATATTCTTAACATTATTTAGAGAAAGATAATAATAATCAAAAATATTGTTACGTAAAAATATTCTTAAATTTAATAAAATGAAATAATCAGTAAATATAAAATTTAAAATGATTTATAAACACTTTATACAAAGTGAAACTTAAATTTTCTTCCTTTTAATTGTAATTCAAATATAACCATAATACAACCTGTACTTTATTATTTATTATTTTAACTTTATTATTTAACATTTTTTTATATTATATGTCTTCATTCAAATTTTAGCGTGTGTTTCTTTAGTTATTTTATAATATTACATTTCAATTTTGATAGTTATTATCATTTATTTTCATTGCTAATAACTTTATGTTATCTAATTACTTTGATAAATGCTTTTTTTTCTCAACATAATTTAATATTATTATTATTCAAGTTTACATGAGGAAACTACATTTTCATTCAACTATCCTGCGCATCTTTTCAATCAAAGGGATTCCGAACCACTACAAACATCCATGGCACCGCCGGGATTCGAACCCGAAACCTGTGGCACCGAGCGCCAGAGCGCTAGACACTCGGCCATTCAGGTCCCAAATTTTGCCAACGGCACGCAGTGCTCCCAGGTGGTCACCCACCCAAGTACTGACCGCGCCCAATGATGCTTAACTTCGGTGATCTAACGAGAACCGGTATATTCAGCATGGTACGGCCGTTATTCGAAACATATAAAAGCTACTAATTGATGAAAACCCCATTTATTTTTGTGTATGGTAAGAGATTGGGAGAAGAGATTTTATTGTGTTGTTGTTGTTGTATATCCGTAGGCTAAGTGCTCTTCAAAGATGAAGTGTTAGCTATCTCATTTTGATTTTTTTACAGTAAAAACATGACATATATAAGTATGAGCAAAGCTAGGTTTGGCTCGAGAGAAGGTTATTGATAGTTCAATAGTGAGAAGAGATATAGATATATATATATGTGATATATATGAGAGGATATGACAGGTATGAGTATATATATATAGGTGATAGATATATATGGTATATATGAGGTTGAGGGAGAGCAGGTTGGGTATGTATATATATATATATATATATAGAGACACAACCTCATAAGCTTTAACAATCAGACATAAATTCCCATGTATTTGTCCAGATTTGAACATCTGGAATGAAGTAACGTATGTTAACTGAATGAATATATGGGCTTTATTTTCCCACACAAAATAGAGTTCATCTAGTTGAGGAAGTGGAAAAGATTTATGTTTCACATAGGGCAGAGCGCGTGGAAATGCAAAATAAATTGAATATGAGTACTAGATTCCATAGAATTCATGTTCTTACTTTAGGCGAATGGTGAAAAATATATTTTGTGAATAGGTAGAAACGTGGGTGGTACAATAACATTCGTGGTAATTAATACAAAGTTGACGGTTTATTTTGTGAGTTGACATTGATAACTGAATTAACAACAAGATAGATGTGTCCTCTTCAAGATGCAATCCTTAGATGTTAGTCAGAAAAGATTATTTAGGTCTCTATTGTTAAATTTATAAAAATCATCAAATCTCTATTGTTTCCTTGTGGATCCTGAAATTTAAACTGAAATTAGATCTGAGTGAAAATCCAGTTAGTAGAAAAAAAGAGTTGTTATATAGTACTTAACTTTTTTTTTTAATTTAGGAAGAAGGGCAATAAGTAAAGATTTAATTCATTTTTAAAAACTATATAGTTTTTTCCAAAACAAGAAGGAATCCTCAAATTGATGATTCTCCAGCTGCCATCCATTTCTTAAATCTAAGAAACTAAACTAGCTCAGCTGGTAAAACTTTATGCTGGAATCTAGTAGTTGATATGGACAGTATTAGCATGTAATACATTTTTTTAATTAAGAAGCTTAGTGTGGATGAATAGTGGTATTGAGAGTATGTTTTTTTGAAACACGTGATAGCTTCTATTTTCCCAAAATGAAGTGACTTTTAAGAAACAAAAAGATCAAAACATAAGAAAATGATTAGTGGAGCAC
Source organism: Caerostris darwini (assembly GCA_021605075.1). Classification (NCBI taxonomy): domain Eukaryota; kingdom Metazoa; phylum Arthropoda; class Arachnida; order Araneae; family Araneidae; genus Caerostris; species Caerostris darwini. The sequence goes on along the minus strand of BPLQ01007995.1, from coordinate 465 downwards.
TGAAGATAAAAAGGATAGTAAACGTATGAGATTGAAATGCAATAGGTCCCTGTAGGATTCATTACAGGTCTCTGACCTCAAAAATGAATACAAAGTTTCATCATGCTTAAGAATGATAACAATGCAAGAAACTAGTTTTTGAAATTTCGATTCAAATCAATAATACAGTTTGAACCGGTAAGTACGAATACCTTGTTCTGAAAGTGACTGAGAACATCTCAACAGACTCCATATGTTCACTTCTATGTTATCATAAAAATTTCAGTATAATTCAGAACTCTTTCGAGTCTTCATTCAATTATATTTGAAACCCATACAAAAAACCATTAGCTTTTTTCTCTCCTTTTTAATTCAGTATATCTATATAACTCTGAAGATTATATTTGACGCTTGTGAATTACATTGCTGTTTCCATATGTCACAAACTTAGCTGAAAAATCATCCACTAATAGAGGCAGCTATGTA
>BPLQ01007994.1:0-35748 GCA_021605075.1 Caerostris darwini | reverse complement strand
ATTTTAATTGAGCACTTGAAAGCACTATATATATATATATATATATATATATATATATATATATATATATATATATATAAAGAAAAGAAAAAAATAACATTTCTGGTCGACTCATTGCAGGATTCAATGTCTTTTCTTCTCCAAAAAAATCTCCTTAGAAAATTCGTTGCTCATTGGAGTAGACATTTATCAGCTCATGGTCAATCACCTATCCAGATGGAACAACTTATGGTGTAGTCCATATTCAATCTGTAGTTGTTTCGGCCTGTGAAGGTCACACATTAGCTAATTTCATGAATTTTATTCAACATGACAGCGAATATCTGCTATCAGATTTGTGTGACAGGTTGTTCTCATTAATACATAACATTAATTGCATGTAATATAACTACCCGAAACACTGCATCTCTGCTGTAAAATTTGTGTCATGAGTTCTTATGTATTTGCCAAAGAATATCGCTTCCTCTCTCCTGCCCTTGAAAATAAAATGCTACAATATCTTTAATTATTTAAAAAAGCAGAAAAAAAAATCAAATATCTACGTCATTCTGATACTAGTTATATTTAGCCCCAGATTTTTACCTACAATAAATTTCAAGTAAGTAATATTTTTAAAATACTCGATCTATAAAAAAATTAAAAAGGTTTCAATGATTGAAATAAATATTTTTATTTGTATTATATTAAGAACTTATTATTGATGACAATTTTTTTATGATTGTTTGGTCAATGAAAATTTGAAAAACTGCACTGATCTTGTCTCGTGTTACAACATTCTTTGAATATTTTTTTAATGAATCGATGCCTTTTTTCATATAAAAATTATTCAATTATTATTATTATTAATTATTCAGTTATTACCAGATTTATTATTCTTTTTAAAAAAAACTTTCTTTCTCAGAAACATTTTTATCCATATAAGTGATTTTGAGGGTAAGTAGGTATATTATAATATAAAGAGTACATATATAATACAAAAAAAATATGTATTTCATCGCATTTAATACGTAAATTGGTAAAATAATTATATATACTATATATATATATAAATATATCTATATTCAAATTCATTTGATTAATTTCACGCCTTCAAACTATCAAAATAACAATTTCTTCGTAATATTATAGCTATATATAATTATACATACAAGTAATTATTCAAAACTTATTCATTATATAATTTTGTGTGTGTCATTTGTGTTTGCTGCAAAATATTAGTATTTTTACTAAAATTAAATGAGAGATGAAAGTAATAAATGGGTATCCAGGTTCATCACGATGACTCAAGAAAACCAATAACAATGAAGCTACTATGACAATAATTGAAATGGGTGTATGGATGATATTTTTTTGGAAGAGTGTATATGCAGCTCCTTGCAGGTGATGAGCATGAAAGAAATTTAATGAGAAAAAATCCAATATATTTGAGATAATGGTGACCATAATTCCACTTAGATGGTATGTGAACGCAAATAAAAAGGATCATACAATGTGTTTGTTACATTTAATAAAAACACCACAATTTAATCTGGAAATTCAACCAAGTTCATGTTTGAAATCACCTCAAACAAAAACAACTTTTAATAATGTATATTTCTCAAAGCTAGAAAAAAAAGGAATTATTTATAATTAATTATTATTACTCATGATCATCAAATTTCTGTTTTGAAAGTTACAATACCTTTGCAACAGACGAAGATTGACATTTCTACAATTTTAAAACAACTGTAAGAATGCAAAGGTTAAACAAGCACATTCAGAATATTAAACAATGCAAATCATAAGGAATATTTCGGATAGCCACAGTATCATATGCAGAAGCAGTCATCGGACTACTGTACGTTGAAAAAATCCTCCTAAACAATGTACATTTGCAAAAACAATCCTTTCACTCTACCATTATGAGAATCATCAAGTTCAACACAACCGTTGTATTTTTTTTCTTATCTTCGCTCTAAACACTGAGATCTAGAACAAAGAATCTATGTGTAGCAGGTTTTGTACTGGTGCACACAGTGGCATGCTATTGAGTGTCATTCCAGTACAAAGTGTTTTTAGATCTTTTGTAAATTTATCAAAATGCTGCTTTTGCAAATTGCTGCTTTGCTCATGCTGCTTTTAATGTCAAAAGAGTTCATAAGTTCCCAATTAGTTAAAAAACCTTTTACAGAATATTCACCACAATAATCGATTCTTTCAATTTCTTGATGAGGCGATCCTCGATATTGTGGCAAAACGCACTTCAGAGACTTTGTATGTGTGTCATTAGGCAGATAAATTGCTGAATTTTGTTTCAAATTCTGCATGGTCAGAAACATCCTTTAATGTTTTTATAACTTTTTCTTACATTCACACCGAATTCTCAATTCCGCAATCTACTTCAGTTAATTTTGTAGCTAAAAAATATAACATAAATAAAAATACATCTATGATTTCTTGGGAAAACGGTTATTAATGACAACATTTTCTTTGAATAATTTTCCATCAAGAATAAAAAATATCTAAGTCAATAGAAACAACATTGGATACAGGCTTTTATTACAAGTGAATTATTCTTATCTGTCTCTTTGTTACTGAATCGCTCCATTTTTGAAAACAAAAGGTCTTTTCACAACTGTTCTTGAAGAAATATCAGCAGGCGCAACATTTTCTTCGTATAACAGCTTTTTATCGAATCTCTTTCTAGTATGAAAAGAAAGATGTAATGTCAATAATACCACATTTGAAACAGACTTTATTACAATTGAATCATTCTGATTGGTCTCTATGTAACGGATCGTTCTATTTTTTCAAACAAAATATCATTTATCATCAATCCCTTGCAGAAATATCAGCAGGCGCGAGTTTTCCAAATTTTACATAGGATTCTTTATATATCATTTGAAAAGTAGTCATTCCTTTTTAATCTAAATGTTTCTCCTTTTTTTTCATTGAAAGCCCTTTCAAAGCAGTATTGCGTTCTGTGTTCTAAACTCTAATTTTACCCAATCTTTTTGCGAAAAAAAATTCCATTACCTTATTACAGTGGTAGACTTTATTACAAACGAATTATTCTGATCGGTGTCTATGTAATTGAATCGCTCTAACTACCAAACAACAGTCCGGTTAACAGCAATTCTTCCAGAAATATCCGCAGTCTCGAATTTTTCTTCGTATAACAGCTCTTTTTTTCGAATCATTCTCTATTAAGAATAAAAAGATCTAATGTCAATAAAACCACATTGGATACAGAATTTATTAGAATTGAATTATTCTGATCGATCTCTATGTAACTGAATCTCTATTTTTCAAACAAAATGTCGCTTTAACAACAGTTCTTGCAGAAATGTCAGCTGGCGGAATTTTTCTTGGTATGACAACTTTTTCTTCGATTCTTTCTCCCTCAAGAATAAATGATCTAATGTCAATAAAACAGCACATTAGTTACATACTTTATTACAAGTAAATTATTCTGATCGGTGTCTATGTAAGTGAATTACTTTAATTTTTAACAACAATTCTTGCAGAATTTTTTTTTTTTCAATTTCTGTATGGTGAGTTTTTAGGAAATTAATTTTTTACTTTTCTGCGATAATCGCACCGAAATCTCAATTCTATAATCTACTTTAGTTCTTTTGTGGCTAATAAAGGAAAATTAAATATTGTATGTTTTCTTCGAATACTTCTAAATCAAGAATAAAAACTCCCCATAAGAAACAGACTTCATTACAAAATAATTCTTCTGATCGTTCTCTATGTAACTGAATACCTCTATTTTCCAAACAAAATGTCATTTAACAACAATTCTTACAGAAATATTAGCAGGCACGATTTGCCAAATTTTACATCGGATTCTTCAGATATCATTTAGCAGGTAGTCACTCCTTTTTTAATATAAATGTTTCTTGTTCATTTCGATGTTGAAACCCTTTCAAAGAAGTTTCACTCCTTTTGTGTTCTAAAATCTAATTTTACCCAAGTTTTTCGAAAACTTCCATTACTTTTTTAAAGTTCTAGACTTTATTACAAATGAATCATTCTGATCGGTGTCTATGTAATTGAATCTCTAACTACCAAACAAAATATCAGTTAACAACAGTTCTTTTCAGAAATATCAACAGGCGTGATTTCAAAAATTTTACATCGGATTCTTTAGATAACATTTGGCAGGTAGTCATTCCTTATTAATCTAAATGTTTCCTTTTTTTTTCATGTTGAAGCCATTTCAAAGGAGTATTTCTAGTATTGCATTTTGTGTTCTAAGCTATAATTTTAACCGATACTTTTGAGAAAAATTCCATTTCGAAACACAGGTTTATAATTTAATTATTGCTGGAAATTTCTTCCTCTCTAAAAAAATAGACCGATGCAGTTTTCTTCCATAAACCCTCTAGGTCATAACACTAAGTGCTACATTGCATTAGTTCCTTCCATGGCAATTGTGGGTAATAGGGGGGCTCAAAAAGTTTTCCCTCACTAATAACTAACATTTTCGATATTTCAACGGAATGTACATGCTTTTCTTTCATTTCCGGTTTTATTTGTCATGTTCACTAAGATAACTCACACATAATAAAAAAAAACATTCAAAACGTATTTATTGTTGGTATCCAAACAGTGATAATATTCTGATGGAAAGTTCTAACTCCAGTTCAAATACAAATCAAAACGTTTTATTTATCAACAAAACACAATGGTTATTATGTTCTTTAATGTAATCGAAAGGTGACCCTTTTTTTTCTCATATGATTCTTATCATTCACACACTCCTGTGTTTTCTATCACCATCCTTTATTTCTTTATCTCCATACTTGAAATAAACGATAAAAAGTAAAATTTGATTCATCCACTTTAGTCAAAAATTAACATTTTATGATGCTTATAATATATCTGTCTGATGTTTTTAGTGGCATATAATAAACTATTAAAGTAAATGCATTATATATAGTATAACAAGTATTGCAGAAGATTATATCAGACTATCATCTGTAGTACTAGTAATAATGTTCACAGATGATAGTTTGATAAAATATTACATTCATACATACACGCACACATACACGCAGACACATGTATATATGTATATAGATATATACATATTACATAAATTAATAGATAATTCACAAATCAGTATTTGCATATTGTCAATATTTTAAGTGTATCGAATTTCATGTTGTTACAGTCGTAAAGTTTCTATACTTATAGTCACTATATTTCTATACGTAGGAGAAATTCAAAAAGATTTCAGTCCATTTACTGTAATATAGATAAATAATCAAAAATGAGACAATATTTATACATTCGCAAGTTTTTTTTGTTTTATTTAGTGAATAATCTATCTTTTATTAGTCTTTTGTTTAAACTTATATGTTAGTGGTTTAAAGTTGTGTATTATTGTTATTTCATCTGTTCTCGATGTATAACGAAAATTTACATTATTCACCAAGTGCAAACTTATTACGAAATGAATTAACTACTTTTTGTAAACAATAATTTTCAAAAACTATTACTTCAAAATAGACTTCGACCATATCACACGTTATACTCAAAAATTTCGTTGCATTGTAAGGCAAAAGTCCCTGCTAATTTATTCCGTAATAAGTTGGCATCTGTAACGTGATGGTCTATACTAGACTTAAAACGGCTACAAGAAGAAATGTCACATTAAGATTCATGAGAACACTTTAGTTTTTTATTCACAAACACTATATATATGTACAGAACTCTAGGGCATTATACAAAGAAAGCAAAAATTAAACATAAAAATTGTTCACAAGTACACAATTAAGTCACAAGTACGGTTCACTGCAAGCTCGGAGATTTTTGAGAGTTCTCGAGTGTACGACGAATCTTATTGCCTGCTCTATGGCAGATATTAATTATAACGCGGCTTAATACACAGAACTACGAGGGCTTCACTTGAAAAACAGACGGAAACTCCGGCCTATTCAGTGACTTCAAAGATGAAAGTAAAATAATATTTCTGGTCAACTCGTCGCTGAACTATCTTTCTTCTACACCAAAAACACCTTTTTAAACAATCGGTCAAGAAACAGGGTTCAGCTTACGTCACTTCTCAGCTCATGGTCTATCCACAATCATGGTCTAACAGCTCATGGTGTATTGTATACATGATTTGTAATGGTTCCAACCAAAGGTCGCGTAGAACATCGCTAATTTCATAAATCTCATTACACAGCGAATATATGCTGTCAGATTGAATGACTAGTTGTCCTCATTAGTACAAAACCTTAAATGCATATAATGTAACTAACTACCTACACTACCGTTTTGTGCTGTGAAATGTAAGTGATGGGATGATTATGTACTTGTCAAAGAATATACCTTTCCCTCTCGTGGTTAGGAAACGCCGAAACTCATACCGTGAGAAAAATAATGCTACAGCGACTCGACGAATGATGTGACTTTTCGTCATCCGTCGCCAACAGTTGAAAAATGAAAGTTTTAAATTCATGTCTCCCGTCTTCAAAGTTTTAAAAGTTAATAACAGTAGTAACGCCATCGCTTCTATATAAAATGACCATCTGCATACATACATAACGTCATCATAAGCCATTAAATATGAGCTATTCTTTATTATAACATTACTACTATAATTATGTCGCTAATGACATCCACATTTAAATTTAACATCTAAATGTGGAATCATTTAATGTAAAATACTGATAGTGCGTGCAACTGTTACATTACTGCAGTGACATGATACAATTTTTGTCAATTGACACATTTTTGCCCAAATAGTAAACCCCGTGGACAGAAACCCTGACATTCCACCATCAATAGCAATTCTAACAGGGAGTTTAAAGATACGGGTCTTCTATATGATGAATGATATTTCATAAATTACTTAATTTCTGTACTACTTTCAATCTACTAAAATTCTTAATTATTGCAACCCACTCTACACGTATCAATATTTTTATTGGTCAATACCGATACTGGATTATAGGTTACTGATCTAACGGGACACGTCGATCACTTTCTTTAATTCCACTGGAATTCTTGTGATGTTAACTGAGAGACATGAAGCTTTTCGTTGGTAATTGTCAGTAATCTTTGATGTATGTTTATTCACATATACAGATGTATAGCGCCTGAAATAATGCACCACTATCTGATCGCTCAACATTACCGTTCCCATGGTGCGTCCTGATTTTTAAACATACTGTTAAAATATACTCGACTTCAAGATATAAACTTTCAAAAATACTCGATCCCAAGATATAAACCTTCAAAAATACTAGACGTAAAGATATAAACAAAAATATTGGACTTAAAGATATAAATTTAAAAAAATACTAGACGTAAAGATGTAAATCTTCAAATATTACTCGACCCCCAATTTAGAATTTGTATCTCTGGTTTAACGGGAAAACGCAACAAAAATCTTCGGATGTGAAAGTAGTTCTAAAATTATCATTCCACCCATTTTGTAATCAGTCAAAAGTCCTTGGGAAGGAAGGGGGGGGGGAAAACCATTCAGCAACGTACGATAAAAAAAGATAAAAGTTTAGGTTTGTATTCTAAATGCGCATGCGCGGTCACGAAGTCGAATGATAGGTAATTTTCGACGATGAATTTGGAAGAAAGCACTCAAGAAGGAACGTGCTCGCTTTACAGTTGAATTCATATTATTCATAATTGAATTTTGGTTTCGGCGATCTTTTAAAATTTATAGTATTTAATGAGGATTAATTGTAAAAATATTATTTTTCTATAAATATGGCCAGTGACTTAAATAGTTATATTATTCGTTGGCGCATCAAAAATTTTAGCTATTGTTGGTATAAATATGAGGAATATTTCAGTAGTCCTACATGTATCATCCGTATGAACGGGGAAGATACGAAGTGGAAGTTAGAAATATGTCCTAGAGGATGGGAGGAAGAAGATTTTATGGGTTTATTCTTATGTAGAGAGGAAGATGTCGAATGCCCTGAAGATATTGCTTTAAATTGCAAATTGGAAATTGTTTCACAAAATAAAATCTCAAGATCTCTTAGTAAAATATTCAAAACAAATAATATGTGCTTTGGATTTCCAGAATTTATCAAGCGTGAAGACGTAATTATTAACAGAAGATCGGAAATTTTGCCACAAGATGTATTGACTATTTGTTGTACAATACGGAGGAATGATGGCAAGGATATAGAAGCAGGACAGTTCAGTGCTCTAACCGATATAAAAGTCACTCGTAGGTCTTTCGTATGGGAAATAAAAGACTTCTCCAATTTGAAGACAAATAAGCAAATGTCAGTCGTAGTCAGATCCCCTTCGAAGGAAGCTAGTATAATTTTGAAACTATTTTTGTTTGAGGTTAAATATTTGGAAGAAGTCATCAACATCACCGTGTGTTCTTCATGCGAAGCCATAAAACTTTTAACTTTAACTTTCTCTCTGATAGATGTCGAAGGAAATAATGTAGAATGTGGAAAAACGGAATTGCTGTCTGATCAGTTGAAAGAAGGAACTATACTTGCTTTGCAAATCAGCAAATCGGAAGTTATGGAAAATAAAAATTATTTGATGAAAGATTGTTTGTCATTACGATGTGAATATGCTTTCTCAACAGGCAGTATTTCAGAAGAAATTGAAAAGGTACTAAGTTTTGGAGCTGATTATCGAAAAGAGATTATCGAAACAGAATTTAAACCTAAAGTGTTATACGATCACGACGATTTATTAGATGACCTAAACTCTCTCTATAGAGATGATACTCTGAGTGATATGGAACTGAGAACTGAAACTGAAACATTTCGTGTCCACACTACTATACTGAGTGCAAGATCTGAAGTGTTTAAAGCCATGTTCACCACTGAAATGAGGGAGACATTAAACAGACACGTCTACATTCCTGACGTGGACAACGACACCCTGCGTCGAATGATTCTGTACCTGTACACAGACCATCTGGAGGATCTGGAATGGGAAAGTGCATATCTCCTGTACGCAGCTGCTGACAAGTATGCCATCCACAGCTTGAAAAATAAGTGCTCTGTATTCCTGAGAAACGCTTTCTCTTTTTCTAATGCCTGTAATATCTTAAAGCTTGCTGATAGTCACGGAGATGAAGAGCTGAAGCAGGCGGTCCAAGATTACATACTTGCAAATGATGAAGATGTTATAAACAGTAGCGAATTTGAACTTCTTATAAACGTCAATCCTAAATTAGCAGCAGAGACGATGCACAAGGGATATAAGAAGGGTAAATAACGTAATGTTTGAACAAATTATGTATTAGATTATATAATAATTTTTGCTGCCCTTTTTTGAAATGCACTTCATTTCATAAATACTTAATTTTTTTAAAACAAAATTGTATTTTATATATATATGCATTAGAAGTTCTTCATTTGTTGAATTTTTTTAGGACAAATTTTTTGGAAATTTATGTATTTAATATTTCTCTTACTTAATTGATTCTAATAATTCTTTTTGTAAACATTTTAATTTATTTTATTTCCTAACTCCAAACAAATACATACATGTGTAATCATAACTTTTTTAAAAAACATTAAAAATTTTACTTGTATTACTTACACATAACCGAAGAAAGTGTGTGTTTTTCCTGTTTTTTAATAATGGAATTGGAATTTCGGTTTTTAAAATTTTAATATTATTTAAACAGTAAAAAAAAAAATAATAATAATAACATTATTGAAAATATTGACAATATGTATTTTTAGTAAAATACTACTTTTAAGTCATACAATCTAATAATGTAGAAAAAAAACCCATGCCAATTATTAGAAAATTAGTTATTATTATATACCAATTATAATGTTTTTGTTAATTAGCGCATATCAAAAACAGAAATTAATATTAATTATTGCAATAAAAATATGTTTTATATTATAAATTATGTTATAAAAATTTATATTAAACAGTCCATTAGTTAATCGATATTACCTCAAGAAATTTTAATTTGATACCGCGGTAAAACAATTATTACATAAATGTTTTACAACTAAAGTATAATTTAATTTAATTTTAATTAAGATTTAATTAAGTTAAAGTTATTTTTTTTAATTGTTCATTCTATGAAAAATCAAAATAGTTTTCACTGATTATTCATAATTACCGTATGCACGGTTTGTAAGATGGGTTAAACAAACTGTATACATGTTTGTTTAACCCATCAGTATAGTTTGTAAAATTTATATAGTTTGTAAGATGGTTGTACATTTCTTTCACATATGAAATATTTAATGTAATTTTAGAAAAATTAGAATCTTGTATGGGGATTTTTTTTTTCAAATTCATCCATGTTATAAAAGTCTAAATGCTGAAGTTAATTGACCGTATACGTAAAAATATCTATTTAATATTATGCTTCAAAAATTCATCTTGCTATTATCGTGCAAAAATATATATTGCTATCTTCAAATAGTTGCTTTTAATTGCTGACGTTATACCTAAATTGATATTTTGTATTATAACGTCTTGGTTTATATTCGAGGAGAGAGCCACTTTCACATTTATGGGAACACCTTAATTTTTACTTGAAAGCACTATATATATATATATATAAAGAAAAAAGAAAAAAAGAACATTTCTAGTCGACTCATTGCAGGGCTCTATCTTTTCTTCTCCAAAAAAATCTTCTTAAAAAATTCGTTCCTCATTGGAGTAGACATTTCTCAGCTCACGGTCGATAACCTATCCAGATGGAACAACTTATGGTGTAGTCCATATTCAATCTGCAGTTGTTTCGGCCTGTGAAGGTCACACACTAGCTAATTTCATGAATTTTATTCAACATGACAGCGAATATCTGCTATCAGATTTGTGTGACAGGTTGTTCTCATTAATACATAACATTAATTGCATGTAATATAACTACCCGAAACACTGCATCTCTGCTGTAAAATTTGAGTCATGAGTTCTTATTATGTATTTGCCAAAGAATATCGCTTCCTCTCTCCTGGCCGTGAAAATAAAATGCTACAATATCTTTAATTATTTAAAAAAGCAGAAAAAAAAAATCAAATATCTACGTCATTCTGATACTAGTTAATTTAGCCCCAGATTTTTACCTACAATAAATTTCAAGTAAGTAATATTTTTTAAATACTCGGATCTATAAAAAAATTAAAAAGGTTTCAATGATTGAAATAAATATTTTTATTTGTATTATATTAAGAACTTATTATTGATGACAATTTTTTTATGATTGTTTGGTCAATGAAAATTTGAAAAACTGCACAGATCTTTTCTCGTGTTACATTCTTTGAATGTTTTTTAATGAATTACATTAAGAGATTAATTAATTCAATTTTGATAGAACTATACAGTCAACGACATGTTATTGCTTCGTATATTATGTATTTTTTTAAAATTAATTTAAACTAAATCAATTTTGATATAACTGTACAGTCAAAGATATGCTATTGATTGGCATATTTTTATGTATTTTTTCAATTACTTTCATTAAATAACTAAATCAATTTTGTTATTAATTGTACAGTCAAGCATATGTTATTGCTTGGTATCTTTTTATGTATTTTTTTTCAATTAATTTCATTAAATGATTAATTCAATTTTGATATAACTGTACAGTCAGCAACATGTTATTGCTTGGTATCTTTTTATGTATTTTTTCAATTAATTTCATTAAATGGTTAATTCAATTTTGATATAACTGTACAGTCAGCAACATGTTATTGCTTGGTATCTTTTATGTATTTTTTTCAATTAATTTTATTAAATGACTAAGTCAATTTTATTATTAACGACATATCTATATTTATTATAAACGACATGTATTTTTCATTTAATTTCATTAAATGATTAATTCAATTTTGATATAACTTTCCAATCAAAGGCATGTTATTGCTTCGTATCCTTTTATGTAGTTTTTTTCAATTAATTTCCTTAAATGACTAAATCAATTTTGTTATAATTGTACAGTCAACGACATGTTATTGCTTGGTATTCTTTTATGTATTTTTCAATTTATATCGTTAAATAATAAAGCCACTTTCGTTGTAACTGTGCAGTGAGGGACATCTTATTGCTTGGTATCTTTTTATGTATTTTTTTTTCAATTAAAAATTGAATCGAATTGAATTAATTTTTTCCGAAGTGGATTACTTTGAAGGCGATGAAATAAGTTTGGAAGAATATATAAAGAGTTTTTTTTAAAAAATAAACATTGGTCTTAAGTTTTGGGCGTGGTATTATAAATTACTTGACCACTTTTAAACTGCCTCATCAAAGTGAAAGAAATTAAAATTTATTTCAAATTTCAATGCACATTTTAACTCATATCGTAAGAGCATTCATTTCTTAAGATAAACCTGAACTGATAAATTTAGATTTTTCCAATTTATTTCATTGTTTGCAAAAAAAAAATTCTGTAGAGAGATAACAAAAGGAAAAATTCCCATGAGAAAAAAAATGTCCAGTTATGTACGCAAACTATCCTCCTATTTTGCTAATCACAAGATTGTACAATAATCACTGTTAGTTCTTGTGATAAGTTTTCTAATGTACTACTGTGTCCAAAAAGTAAGACCGATTTTCAATTTAAAATTCACGGGGATTATGGAATTTCAATTGTTTTTTTTTCTTTTTTAGTAGATGGCACTGTCCTTAACATATCTGTGAAATTTCACGTCAAATTATTCATTAGTGTTAGAGTTACGCTGGGCTTTGTGAGACGCTAAAACTGATTCCGGCGATTTTTGAAATGTCTGAATTAATTCAGCAAAGAACTTGCATTCAATTTTGTTTGCGGAAACGTATATAATGTTGCAGAAGGCATTCGGTGAGCTTTCCTATATCAAAGAGAAATGTTTTGAAGTGCTATAAACAGATCAAAGAAGGCAGAGAACGCGTTACGGAGAGCCCTCTGGTCGACCCTCAACCTTAACCGACGAAGCTCACGTTAAAAAAAAAAAAAAAAAAAAAAAAAAAAATTAAAGATTTAGTCCTTGCTAATGATGTCGGAATTTCAAAAGAATCGGTCAATTCCAGTTTGGGCTTCAAGCGCGTCAAATCTCGATTGGTACCAAAAACACTGAATGCGCCAGCTCACACTGCATTGATTCTTCGAGACTTTTTCGTCAAAAATGAAACCCATATCGCTCCACAACCATCGTATTCACAACGTGCGACTTCTGGCTATTCCCTAAACTCAAAAGACCTCTCAGGGGACACCGTTTTGAGTCAAGTGAAGAGATTCAACGTGAATCGCCGAGCGCTTTGAAGGCCATCGCTGCCGATGACTTTGTAGCACTCGTTGGGGATTGGGAAAAAAAAAATTTAAGTGCATTGTGTCTCGAGGGGATTATTTTAAAGTTGATGAAATAAATTTGAAAGAATAAATAAAGAGTTTTTGGAAAAAAAAATAATTTGTCTTCCATTTTGGGCGAAGTAGTATACACTTAAATTGTTCCATTCTCAACATATAAAAATATTTTTTTTACTATTTCTTAAGAATAGTAAGCAAATTTTTATGACAGAAAAATATTCTTAAATCAACTAATTTAAAGTTCAATTTATAATTGTAAACTTCATTCTGTGTGTAATATTGCACAATAACTGAAAATAATAAAGTTGAATTTGTTTAATCAAACTAATATTATCTAAAGAAAATATTAGTTACTGTTATTTTCCTCTTACTAGATAAATAGCAACAATAAAGTGCGTATAAATGAACTTTTATTTAAACAATGTGAGAGATTACATTTCAATATCAAATGTAATGCAATCACATGATTAAAAAATAGAAGAGTTACAGTTCAAAGTAAACTTCGCTTATTATCGAAAGGAAATTTCCTCTTTCACTTTTATCTAATAAAAAAAAAGAAGTACATTCGCAGACAAAACTTTTTAAAACTGACTTTTATCTCTCGAACTGCGCATGCTCGTTAAATAAGAAGAAGCCTTACAGCGCATGCGTTACATTGGGCAGATGTAGATTTTATCCGAAATATCAACCTGATTAATTATATAAAATTAAACTAACTATTTTTTTTTGTAAAAAAAAAAAAAAAAAAAAGTACTTATTTTAGATATTAGCATGCATTTACAAAAAAACCTTTAATTAAAACCTTCTGAATTTAATCTGTTTTAATTATTTTGCTGCTACAAATCGACACATTCCATAATTATCTGTAATTAACATGTTTATAAATATTAAATATAACAAGTAGTAAGATGCAGTTATCAAAAAGCTGAAAAAAATCTAAAATATTTTATAACGTATATATAAAATTAAATTCACGATATATATCGTTTATTACTATTCATTGAACCTACGCACCAAAGTTTCATGACATTTCGAGCATTACTCTGACACGAGGGTAATTTTAAAACAGGAACATATGCAAAATAATGTGATTTGGATGAAAAAAGCAAATGAAGACTTAATTTATGTAAAACAATCTAATCCGCATAAATTTAAATAATTTTTTTTCGTTCTAATACAGCTGGCAAAAACTTAGACAATTGTTTTCAATGACTTAGGGCAAGTAATACCCAGGGGTTGTGTGTACCTTGAAGATAAGCTAAGGACGTGGAGTAACAATACCTGCACAACGCTCTACGGTCATGTTATACCAGGACCTACAGTGTAGAGTTGAAAAGTTTTAAATTTACAGCTAAACCACCATGTCACCACCGGGACTCAAATCTGAAACTTGTGGCACCAAGTGCCAGATCGCCAGCCACTTGGACATTCAGGCCAAAATTTAAATAATATAAACAATTATTATTTTATATAATTCACTGAAGTAAATTTTACATTTTGATGTAAAATTTACTTAAGTGAATTATATAAAAAATAAACACATACTTTTCCTTATAAAAAGAAGCTGGCAAACACTTAGACAATTGTATTCGATGCCTTAAGGCAAGCGCTGCACCGATGTTACTCACTTAGCACTACCCAGGAGGCGCGTGTAACTTAAAGATAAGCTACAGACGCGGAGTAACAATACCTCCGCAACGCTCATGTTAGACCGGGACCTGCAGTTTAAAGTGAATTCTGAACCACTACAAACCACCATGGCACCGCTGTCACTCGAACTAGTAACCTATGGGTATAGAGCGCCAGTCACTCACCCATTCAGGTCCAAACTTAAATATTTTTTTTCTCTCTAATGCAGCTGGCAAACACTTAGACAGCTTGGTCTTGGATGCCTTAAGGCAAGCGCTGCACAGACGTTACTCGTTTTGCATTACCCAGGGGGCGCGTGTAACTTGAAGATACGCCACGGGCGTGGAGTCACAATGCAACCACAACGCTCTACGATCCTATTAAGACCGGGACCTACGGTTTAAAATTGGATTCCGTAACACTACAAACATCCATGGCAGCACCGGGACTCGAACCCAAAACCTGTGGCACCGAGCGCTAGCCACTCGGCCATTCAGGCTCAAACTTAAATAATATAAGCAATTATTTTTATACATTTTGATGTAAAATTTACTTAGGAGAATTATATAAAAAATAAGCACATAATTATCCTTATAAAAAGAAGCATTTTTTGAAGATTGGTTTTTTTTTTTTTTTTTTTTTTTTTTTTGTTGTTTTTTTGTTGTTCTAATGCAGCTGGCAAACACTTAGACAATTGTCTTCGATGCCTTAAGGCAAGTGGTACAGCGACGTTACTCACTTAGCACTACCCAGAAGGTGCTCATAGCTTGAAGATAAGTGAAAGGTGAGCTCCGTGGTATTCCTGAGAAATAAATAAAAATAAATGTAGTTAATTTTTTTTTTCAGTTTACCAGTTCAAAGACAGCTTTTATTATAAACAGCTAACCTCTTCGATTACTTTTTTTTTTTTTTTGTTCTTTTATTCACATAATACAGTTAATCAAACTAAAAAGGGGTGCTTTGTATGACATTTTTAAACTAACTCTGCATTTCGGGATGAAACTAGTGAACAATTATGACGATTGATATCGAGCACCCCACGCTTTTAGAACAGTGACATTAATTTGCTTGTCAGTAATTTTATTCTTTTGTTAACAATTATTTTTTCCTTTTTGGTTTGATTCACTCTAAAAGCTTGTTTTTAAACAATAATATTTGCATGAGGTCCCGGTACAGAGGACTGGAACTACAGCTCTTACAATAATTTAGTTGTGAGTAAAATAGAGGTTAAATGCAAATATGTTGATCCAGCCAGGTTTCGAACAGGGAATCTCCCGATCCGTAATCATGTGCGTTATCCGTTATGCCACTGCCTCATGTAGGTTTGAATGTCTTAGTTACTTTCATTCTACATGGGTTAAATTGCTCTTCATAAGTTAAAATAAAGTCACTCATTCTGGTTATCCTAATCATGATGAGATAATAAACTTATCAAAATATTTTAGTGTCGTCGGTCCTTGATAAGTCCACAACGTTTACACACTGATCTACCGTTACACTGATCGCTTAAAGTAGGGCAAAATCGAGCCCAAAGAGTCAGTTAGAAACAAACAAACCAGCAAACATAGAAACATGAAACAAACAAACATACAGGTGAAACTAATAAATCAATAAAAATTATCATCAATATTATTGTGTGTTCTTCAGATGACAGCATTAAATCTTTGACGTTCTACCCCTGCTTGATAGATGCTGACGGAAATGATGCAGAATGTTGCAAGCAAGAAATCTTTGGTCATCATTTGTTCAAAGGACTTTCATTTGCCTTATTGTTGAGCAAAACGAAAATAATGCGAAACAAAACTCAGTATCTGGTGAACGATGTGCTTTCTTTGCGATGTAAGTAAATGGTGGGCTGAAACGTTCGTAGGCTGACACATAGATGGCGCTACTAGCATTAAATCCATATGAATTTTAGTTAGGCCTAACCTTCAAAAGACACGTATATAAATTTGACAGCTGTTGCGCTACTAGTATGTGAGTTATAGCATTTTTAGTGAAGCAACTCTTGTTAGTTTGAAAAAATGGATAAAAAGGAATTTCGTGTGTTCAATAAAGAATTGCCTTTTTGACGCAAAAAAATACCATTGAAGCCAAGGCTGGACTTCATAAACATTATTAGGACTTTGCACTTGGAAAATCAACCGTACAGAAGGGGTTTGCTAAATTTAAACGAGGTGAAATGAGCACCGAAGACAATGCACGCAATGGACCCCCCAAAGAGGCTGTTACCGACGCTAACATCAAAAAAGTCTACAAAATAATTTCTGATAACCGTAAAGTGAAGTTGATTGAGATAGCTGAAACCCTAAAGATATCAAAGGAACGTGTTGGGCATATCGTGAATGAATATTTGGATATGCGAAAGCTCTGTTCAAAGTGCGTGCTGCGCGAGCTCACAATCGGCCCAAAACAACAACGAATTGAGGATTCTAAGCAGTGTTTGGAGCTGTTCAATCTTAATAAACCCGAATTTTTGCGTCGATATGTGACAATGGATAAAACGTGGATCCATCATTTCACACCGGCGCGTGATGAACACTAAAAATGCACTGATTCACTGATTCACTGATTCACATACTAGTAGTGCAACAGCTGTGAAATTTATGCACGTGTCTTTCGAAGATTAGGCCTAACTAAAAATCATGTGGATTTAATACTAGTAGCGCCATCTATGTGTCAGCCTATGAATGACATTTGTTTCAGCCCAACTGTTATGCTTTCTCAAATGGCGATATTTCAGGAGAAATTGAGGAGGTGGATTTTTGAATTGCTGGCTCTCCAGCTAAAAACGAGTTTGTCGAAAAAATATCTAAATTTAAATCTGATTAAAGGATCTTTAAAGATTCCAATTATTCGTCGAAGGACTTCAGGCTTTTGTACTAAGATCCAGTTCTGGGTGACATGAAACTCAAAACGGAACGGAACTGTCCATGCGGCTGTACTGAGTGCAAGACCTGAAGTGTTCAAAACCATGTTCAACATTGAAATAACGGAGAAAATAAAGAGAAACGTCTACATTTATGACGTTGACGATGAAACACTGCGTCGAATGTTGTTGTTGTTGTTGCTTATCCCCTTGATTTACAATCCTAAACCAGTATATCATGTTGTTGTTGTTTCTTATCCCACTTGGCTGCCAAGCCCACGAGCCCATATGGATTCATGATTGAAGGGGAAGGAAGCAGCTTCTGTTGTGATGGAGCACCCGTAGGTAGAAGCCTGACTTTTGCTCCGTGACGCTCTTACAGTCATAGGAGACCGGGACCTACAGCTTAAAGTGGATTCCGAACCACTACAAACATCCATGGCACCGCCGGGATTCGAACCCGAAACCTGTGGCACCGAGCGCCAGAGCGCTAGACACTCGGCCATTCAGGTCCCAAATTTGCCAACGGCACGCGGTGTTCCCAAGTGGTCACCCACCCAAGTACTGACCGCGCCCAATGCTGCTTGACTTCGGTGATCTAACGAGAACCGGTATATTCAGCATGGTACGGCCGTACGGCCGACCGTTTACGATCTATTGATGCAGTATATCATACTGCATCAATAGATCGTAAACGGTCCTCCCTTCATTCAACATTTGCCTCACAGAGGCACCAATACAATCCATGAGAAGCGAGGGAGACGCGATGGCCGAACAGTGACAAAGGGTAAATGACTTCTCGTCTCCATTGAAGGTCAAACTCTTAGTGTGGCCAGTCCTTAGTTTAGCTAAAGCCGTTTGAGCAGATCTAGGACAGGAGCACTGCAACGACATACCAGGATATTTAGCGGCGTACCATGCATGAATGGGTGGCGACCTCCAAGCGGTATTTACTCTGGCTAAAGTCATGGAATGAACCTCTGAGAATGCCGAATGCTTCTGTATATGTACAATGACGATTTAGAAGATTTGCAGTGGGAAGACGCATGTCTGCTATATGCAAACTGCCGACAAGTATGCCCTTCCTAACTTGAAAAACAAAATGTGCTGTACTTTTTAAGGAAGCACTCTGTCCGTCCAGTGCTTGAAACATCTTGGAATTTGTTGATAGGTAGGGCGATGATGATCTAAAGCAAATTGTACAAATTTACATAATTGCACATGATCCGGATGTTCTCAACAGCAGTGAGTGGGAACGCATTAATCCAAAATTATCCGCATGTACATTGCACACGGGATATGAGATAAGCAATTGAATGACTATGTATATCGAAAATCTAATCTAAAAATATTTTCACTGTAAAATAATACACGAAATTTTAATTTGGATTTAATAGTTGGGAATCTTATGTGTGTGTGTGTGTTTGTATGTATGTATGTGTGTTTGTATGTAAGTATGTGTGTTTGTATGTGTGTATGTATGCACGTATGTATATATGCATGTGTGTATGTATGTATGTATGTAATGTGTGTGTGTATGTATGTGTGTTTGTATGTTATGTATGTGTGTTTGTATGTTATGTATGTATGTATGTGTGTTTGTATGTAAGTATGTGTGTTTGTATGTATTATGTGTGTTTGTTTGTATGTATGTGTGTTTGTATGTATGTGTGTTTGTATGTATGTGTGTATGTGTAGATGTATGTATGTATGTATGAATGTATATGTGTGTGTGTGTGTATGTATGTGGGTTTGTGTGTATCTATGTAGTGTGTGTGTGATGTGTGTTTGTATGTTTATCTATGTAGTGTGTGTGTGTGATGTGTGTTTGTATGTTTGTTTGATGTATGTATGTATATATGTATGTGTGTTTGTATGTGTGTGTGTGTGTGTGTGTATGTATGTGTGTGTGTTTGTATGTATATGTGTTTGTATGTATGTATGTGTGTATGTATGTATGTGTGTTTGTATGTGCGTATGTATGCATGTATGTATATATGCATGTATGTATGTATGCATGTAATGTGTGTGTGTATGTATGTGTGTTTGTATGTTATGTATGTATGTATGTGTGTTTGTTTGTATGTGTATTTGTCTGCATGTATGTATGCATGTATATAAATATATATATATATTGTAATATTTTTAAAAAGCGTTTAATTTTAATATCTGTAAATATTCTAATTCAATTTCTTCAGTATTCTTTTTAAAGTGATAGAAATAATTATTTAGTTCTTTATAATATTATAAACTATATATTTTTATATTTCATACATTTTTAATTTATATTTATATTTGATCATTTATTTATATGAGTAAAATTATTAAAAAGTATTATTTGTATTTGATAAAAAGTAATGAGTAAATTTAATTTAATTAATAATTTCTTTAATAATTTGAATTTTTAGCATAAATAAACTTCAAAAATTATCATTATGCTAAAAATTAAAATTCAGATTAAGACGTATCCACCGAAAAAAATATATATAATAAAAGAGAGGAATAAATTTTGTTAGCAAAGTAAATACGAATTAAATTTAGGGTCTTTGTTACCAAATCTACAGTTTTCAAAATTAATAGTTTCAATATTGCTGAACAGATCGAAATAATTATATTGGCTTAAAAATGTCTTATTTGTAATTTTTTGTATTAATAGAAGAATATTAAAGAGTATGTCTGGTTCATTTATTTATATTAAACATGTATTTCAAATTAATTATTATTTTCAAATAATTTATTTTATTTCTATTAAGTCAGTGATATCTGAAATAGCTTTACAAGGTTGAAGTATCAATTATTTGTGTATATACTTTTAAAAAACTTTTATCCGTTTTAAGTGGTGTTAAATGTATTCATTAGTTTAAATGCACTTTTAAA
The DNA here is from genome assembly GCA_021605075.1 of Caerostris darwini. NCBI lineage: Eukaryota > Metazoa > Arthropoda > Arachnida > Araneae > Araneidae > Caerostris > Caerostris darwini. Next base: position 15,118 of record BPLQ01007994.1, on the reverse strand, counting down.
TTAATGAAAAACTAAAAAGTGTTATATGGATAAAATAATATTTTTCTGTGTGTCTTTTTGTATTATTTGCAAATAATTACAAATTTAGTATTTCATATCTGTTGATGTGTTTTAAATTGTGAAGTTCAAATAGTGTTTTATTCTTATGAATAATTCTGTGAGTTTAAATTTTTCTTTTTAATTTTTAGTCAAACTCTTATTATTTGGTTTATTAAAAGATATAAGAATTGCTAGCATTGTTGTGTTGATTCTATGCTCTCAAAACTAAAAGTTTTAAATACCTAATTTGATAGTTTAGGCTATTATTATTTATTTTTGGAATTTGTTCTTTTTTTTTTATCGGATATCTAATTTAATATGTAATATAATATATTAGTTGTACAAACAACTAATATATTATGAAAAAAATGAAAATAAAGGCAATAATAGTGATTTTAGGATTAAACATAACGAATTATTTCCTGAAACTTTCGGGATTCGTATAAATGAAGAATGCTTGTCGATATCTAAAAAAAGTTTTGAAAATCTAATATAGCGTATATCTTATATAATATTATATATTTTATAATTCGGATATCTAATATAACATATTAGTTGTACAAACCAGTAATATATAATAAAAATGAAATAAAGGCAAAAATCATGGATTAGGAATTAAATATAATAAATTATTGCTTGAATCCTTTCGGATTCGTTTAAAGAAAAATGCAAGTTTATAACTAAAAAAAATCTTTGAAAACCTTTTCATCTATCATCTATGTAGTTTCTAAATCATTTCTATCTTTGAAAATCTAATTATCTTATATAATTTTATAATTCGGATATATAAGGAATAAACATAAGGAATTATTTCTTGAAACCTTTTGGATTCGTATAAAAGAAATGCATGTTGATATCTAAAAAGAAAGCCTTGAATATCTAATATATCGGATATCGTATCCGAATTATAAAATATATAATATCATATAACTAATTTAATTTATTAGTTTACAAACTAGTAATATATAATAAAAAATGAAATAAAGGCAAAAATCGTGGGTTAAGGATTAAACAGAATAAATTATTGCTTGAATCCTTTCGGATTCGTTTAAAGAAGAATGCATGCTTATATCTAAAAAAATAATAATAAATAAACTTTGAAAATCTAATATATCGGATGTCTTATATAATTTTATAATTCGGATATCATTTAATATCTAATAAATTAGTTGTATAAGCAACTAATATCTTCTAAAAAATGAAATAAATTCAAAAGCTGAGTTTTAAGGAATAAACATGAGGAATTATTTCTTGAAACCTTTTAGTTCGTATAAAAAAGAAAATGCATGTTGATATCGAAAAAAAAGCATTGAAATTCTAATATATCAGATATGTTATCCGAATTATAAAATATATTAAATTATATTTAATATATTAGTTGTAAGAACCTGTAATATACAATAAAAAGAAATAAAGGCAAAAATCGTGGATTAAGGATTAAACATAATAAATTATTGAATGAAACCTTTCGGATTCGTATAAAAGAATGCATGTTGATATCTAAAAAAACACCTTGAAATCTAATATATCGGATATGTTAGCCGAATTATAAAATATATTAAATTATATTCATTATATTAGTTGTAAGAGCCAGTAATATATAATAAAAATGAAATAAAAAGGCAAACATTGTTAAGGATTAAACATAATAAATTATTGCATGAAACCATTCGGATTCGTATAAAAAGAATGCATGTTGATATCTAAAAAACACCTTAAAAATCTAATATATCGGATATGTTATCCGAATTATAAAATATATTAAATTATATTCATTATATTAGTTGTAAGAACCAGTAATATATAATAAAAAAAATGAAAAATAAAGGCAAAAAATTGTTGATATCTAAAAAACACCTTGAAAATTAAGGATTAAACATAATAAATTATTGCATGAAAACCTTTTCGGATTCGTATAAAAGAATGCATGTTGATATCTAAAAAAACACCTAATATAAAAAAAGGAAATGAAATAAAGGCTAATAAACATAATAAATTATTGCATGGATATGTTATATCCGAATTAAAAATAAAATATGTTAAATTATAAAATATTTAAATTATATTTAAATTAGTTATGTAAGAACCAGTAATATATAATAAAAATGAAATAAAGGCAAAAATTGCGGATTAAGAATTAAACATAATAAATTATTGCATGAAGCCTTTCGGATTCGTATAAAAGAATGCATGTTGATATGTAAAAAAAAAACACCTTAAAAATCTAATATATCGGATATGTTATCCGAATTATAAAATATATTAAATTATATTCATTATATTAGTTGTAAGAACCAGTAATATATAATAAAAATGAAATAAAGGCAAAAATTGCGGATTAAGGATTAAACATAATAAATTATTGCATGAAACCATTCGGATTCGTATAAAAGAATGCATGTTGATATCTAAAAAAACACCTTAAAAATCTAATATATCGGATATGTTATCCGAATTATAAAATATATTAAATTATATTCATTATATTAGTTGTAAGAACCAGTAATATATAATAAAATGAAATAAAGGCAAAAATTGCGGATTAAGGATTAAACATAATAAATTATTGCATGAAACCTTTCGGATTCGTATAAAGAATGCATGTATAAAAGAATGCATGTTGATATCTAAAAACACCTTGAAAATCTAATATATCGGATATGTTATCCGAATTATAAAATATATTAAATTATATTCATTATATTAGTTGTAAGAACCAGTTATATTAAAAATGAATATGTTAGTTGTAAGAGCCAGTAATATATAATAAAAAATGAAATAAAGGCAAAAATTGCGGATTAAGGAACATTAAAACATAATAAATTATTGCATGAAGCTAAAAAAAAACTTGAAAATCTAATATATCCGGATATGTTATCGATTCGTATAAAATAAAAATGAATGCATGTTGATATGTAAAAAATAAATTGTGCACCTTATGTTGAAAATCTAATATATCGGATATGTTATCCGAATTATAAAATATATTAAATTATATTCATTATATTAGTTGTAAGAACCAGTAATATATAATAAAAATGAAATAAAGGCAAAAATTGCGGATTAAGGATTAAACATAATAAATTATTGCATGAAGCCTTCGGATTCGTATAAAAGAATGCATGTTGATATCTAAAAACACCTTAAAAATCTAATATATCGGATGTGTTATCCGAATTATAAAATATATTAAATTATATTTAATATGTTAGTTGTAAGAGCCAGTAATATATAATAAAAATGAAATAAAGGCAAAAATTGCGGATTAAGGATTAAACATAATAAATTATTGCATGAAACTTTTCGGATTCGTATAAAAGATAAAAGCCTGTCGATATCTAAAACCGCTTTGAAACTTTTACTACAATTTTCAACGCTATATTTATGCCAATTTGGAATTTCTGCATATTGCCACATTTAAGTGTATAAAGATAGGATATCTTCAATATATTGACGTTTATGAATGTGTTTCTTAAGCATATGCCCAAATGATGAAGACACTCCAGGCTCCCATAATGAAGTTTCCCATACTACTGTGACCAAAGAATAAGACCAAAGAATAATTGGGTCCTTAACACTGTCCTTGACATCTGTAGGAAATTTGACGTCAAAATATTCACTAGTGTTTGGGTTACGCTTGGTGTTGTGAGACGTTAAATCTGATATCGGCGATTTTTGAAATGCCTGGATTAATTGAGTAAGAACTTGTGTTAAATTGTGTTTGCAGAAACGTATAGAATGTTGCAGAAGGCATTCGGTGAGCATTCCTATATCGGAAAGAAATGTTTAGAAGTGGTATAAACAGTTCAAAGAAGGCAGAGAACGCGTTGAAGACGAAGAGCCCTCTCGTCCACCGTGAACATCAACCGACGAAGATCACGTCCAAAAAATTAAAGATTTGGTACTTGCTTCTACAGTGTCTAAAGCTGAGATAGCTCTTTACAGTTTGGTAAAGATGTGTGGGTGAATTTGTACCGCTTCTACTGTACCTAGACCTGAGATGCCTCTTTACAGTTTGGTAATGATGTGGGTAAATTTGTACCGCTTCTACTGTACCTAGAACTGAAATGCCTCTTTACAATTTGGTAATGATGTGGGTGAATTTGTACCGCTTCTACTGTACCTAGAGCTGAGATGCCTCTTTACAGTTTGGTAATGATGTGAGGGAATTTGTAACACTTCTACTGCACCTAGAGCTGAAATGCCTCTTTACAATTTGGTAATGATGTGGGTGAATTTGTACCGCTTCTACTGTACCTAGAGCTGAGATGCCTCTTTACAGTTTGGTAATGATGTGAGGGAACTTGTACCACTTCTACTGTACCTAGAGCTGAAATGCCTCTTTACAGTTTGGTAATGATGTGGGTGAATTTGTACCGCTTCTACTGTACCTAGAGCTGAGATGCCTCTTTTACAGTTAGGGAATGAAATGCATAGATTAAATGATTATGTAAATTAAAGATTTAAGATTTTAATTAATTAAAATCAAATTAATTATTTAAATGTAAAGATTTTAATTAATTTTAAATGCTAACAAAGAAGTGTAAGAATGAGTCAGTAAAAGTAGAGACCTCATAATTACGAACAATGGACGTTTAAAAGGCTCGAAATTTTTAGTGCTGAAACGAAATATTTAAAGTGAAACGATTTCTTCTACAGTATAAGTTATTCTAATCCAGCTGGCAATACAGACTTTTAATATTTATGCCACGGAAGTGAGTAACACTATCCCCACTACATTCTATTATTAGGACAGCGGCCTAAGTGTCAAAGTGGATTCCGCTCCACTACAAACATCCATGGCACAGCCGGGATTGGAATCCGATACCTGCAAGTACCGAGTGCCAGAGCACTAGCCACTCTGCCATCAGGCCCTTTCGTTAGTATATAATTGACATATATACTTCAATCCTTTACAAGGAAGTACCATAAAGATTATACTTGTATTGTGATCTTCCTGGTGATAAGAATTCTGAAAATTTTAGTTCCAAATAAAACAATAATGTTGTTTTCCTTTTTCATACGAGAAAAAATGTTACTGAAATTGCCATACGTTTTTTTTCCATAAAAAAAAAAGGTTGGAATAACAATTTTTTCATATCGAAAATGACAGAGAAACAAAGTTAAATACTCAATTGTGAGAATAATAAAACAAAATCTCTTTGCAATTCAAACACTATTTCAGGTTTTTGTTACAAGTTAAAAAATTGATAATAGAGAGTTTTTGCAGCCATATTTTGGACGTCCGTTAGCTTTTTCTCCCTAGCGCACATGCTCATAGGAAACATTATTACAGATACGCATGCGCACTTTCCTATGAGCATGCGCGCTAGAGAGAAAAAGCTAACGGACGTCCAAAATACGGTATGAAAAAACTCTCTATTGTGTATTATACATTGGTATCGTCTGGACGATTATTTATCGACTGTTTTTAGATAATTTCGTTGCCCGAATGGAAGAGGTGTACGATAACAACAAATTCTGAGGTACTTGTCATTTTCCCTCTACTTGATATCATCACATGGGTTGTGTGTCCTCTATGCGATAAATAAAGGTCGTTTTCAGATAACAACAGGATAAAAAGTGAATTATATTAAAGGTAATAGTCCCATTTTAAGCTTCAGTTCGACGTAGAACTATTTTAAGTTTCTGAAGCTTGTAGCGTTGTAGTAGAAATAGGCTTAAGAGTTGCGATATTATTATTGTAATTACAATGGCCTGCAATCGAACGAGTTATGTTTTTCAGTGGAGTCTGAAAAATTTCAGTTACTGCTGGCAAAAACATCACCAATACATAATGAGTCCTGAATGTGTCATCGACATGGAAGGCATCGACACGAAATGGAAATTACGTATATATCCAAGAGGTGACAGAGATGAAAACTTTCTGAGCGTATATCTTCATAGAAAACAAGATGTTGGAGGCCCGGACACTATTGATTTGACATATAAACTAGAAATGTGTTCTCAAGGAAGCATCGTTTATCAAAGAGATGCCTGTGTACACAAATTCGAAAAAAAAAATGATTTTTGGGGTTATCCTAAATTCATCGAGCGGGAAGTAGTATTCAATATCAGAAGATCCGAGATTCTGCAACTGGACACATTGAGCATACGTTGCACAATGTGGAGGAATGACGGCAAGGATATAATGGGGCAGTTCTATGCTCTATCCGACATTCAAGTCACTCGCAGGTCTTTCGCTTGGGATATAATAGACTTCAGTCATCTTCAGGTGAATAAGAAACACCCGTGTCAATCAATTCCATGTCGAAAGTCGGTCTGATAACACTGGACCTGTTTTTCAGTGGAGGTCAGTATTCAGAAGAGACCATCAATATCACCGTGTGTTTTTCGGATCCAACCATTGAGTTCTTGACTTTCAACTACTTCTTGATGGACGCCGAAGGGCAGCGTGTGGACTGTGGCAAGCAAGAGATTTTGTCTGACCAGTTCAAGAAGGAAACCACATTCGCCTTGCCACTCAGCAAAACCAAAATAATGCAGAACAAAGAGCAGTACTTGGTGAAGGACGCGTTGCTTTTGCGATGCGAATACAGCTTCTCAACGGGGGACATTTTGGAAGGAATTGAGAGGATAGATTTTGGAAACGTCAGTTCCAAAACGCAGAACGTGATCATCGAAAAACAGACGGCATTCAATACCGAAAGAAAACTGATAAAGCATTCCATAAGTCTGTCGGAGGATTTTAAGAAATTGTACGAAAATCCAACTCTAAGTGACGTGGAACTCAGAACCAAAACCAAAAAATTCCATGTACACTCGGCTGTTCTTTGTGCCAGATCTACGGTATTTAATTCCAAAATCGGCAATGACATGAAAGACAAATTGAACAAATGTCTCGAAGTTTGTGATGTAGACACCGACACCTTGAGAGAATGATCAAGTACATGTACTGTGACGTTGTTGAAGATATAGGGTGGAAAGATGCATGCCTGTTGTACGTTGCTGCTCACACGTACGCCATTTACAGCTTGAAACAAAAGTGCTCGATGATTCTAAGAGAATCCTGCTGTCTGTCCAATGTCTGCGAGATCATAAAGCATGCCTACAACTACGAAGATGAATATTTGAAAACATTTACCAAACAATACATAACTGGTCATTATCGAGAAATCAAGGAAGCAAATGAATGGAAACTTTTAGTTGCAGCAAAGGAAAATTAGTCTTAGATATAGTAGTCCCTCTATTGAATACACACATTTAAAAAATGTAACTTTTTTCAGTCTGCCTTCTATATGAGTGAGCAAACTGACTAAAATTAATTAAATTAAACTGGAAGTAATTCATTCAATGGATGTAGAATCAAAAGGTATGAAAACAGACTAATTATCATTTTAAGTATTTAAATATGCAGTAGTCAGTATTTTGTTTATATTATGAATGATTTGTAAAAATAATCCTTTAAATTAATTACTAGCAATCTTTCAATATTCTGAACACGCAAACTTCAAAATATTCAAATAAAAAAGTTATTGTTATGTTTCTATATGAAGGAGGTGATATTATTTGTATTGAATACCAATTTTTGGTGAATCTAAACACTTATTTCGTAAGTAATTTATTAAAAAATTCATTTAAATTTATTATTAGAATTCTTTAAATATTTTTCTTGTAAAATGTTAATGTGTGTGGTATATATATATATATATATATATATATATATATTATTATTATTATTATATTGCATATATATATATATATTAATTTGGTGCATTATTTTTATTTACGAATATTTTATAATATTGATTTTTTTTTTTTTTTCGTCTATATGAAGAAAATTATTTTGTAACCCATACCAATTTTTGGTGAACGCAAAATCCTTATTTAGTAAGTAATTTATTAAAAATCTCTTTAAATTAATTACTAGAAATCTTTGAATATTCAGAATATGTAAAGTTTATAATATTTGTCTTAAAAAAATTGTTATTGTTATGAATAACTGGTAAAAGAAATTTAATTAATGCTATTTACCAGTATTGCTTTAAATATTCGGTGTAATAATTTTTGATTTTGGTATTTTTCATGTAAAACCTTTTATGTGTTTGGCATTATATATATATATATATGTATAAATATAAAATAAGTTTGTTGTATAATTTTAATTTACGATTATTTAAATATTGAATTATTTTTTTTTTTTTTTGCTTCTATATGAATTTGATGATTTTGTAACTAATACTAATTTTTAATACAAACGCAAATCCTTATTTGTTAAAAAAATTATTTAAAAAATTCATTTAAATTAATTACTAGAGATTTTTGAATATTCAGAATATGTAAATTCTATAATATTTGTCTTAAAAAATTGTTATTGTTATGAATGGCAGGTAAAGTAAATTTAGTTAAAATTATTTACTAGTGTTGTTTTAAATATTCGATTTAATAATTATCTTTTTTTGTTAATTTTCATGTAAAACTTTTTATTTGTTTGGCATTATCTATATATTTAATTGTTTTTGTTGTTTTATTTTAATTTACGATTATTTTTAATATTGAATTTTTTTCTGTAAGATGATTTTGTAACAAATACTAATTTTTTTAATACAAAAGCAAATCCTTATTTCGTAAATAATTTATTTAAAAAATTTATTTAAATTAATTACTAAAGATTTTCGAATATTCAGAATATGCAAATATTATAAAATTTGTCTTAATATATTGTTATTGTTAAGAATGACTAGTAAAAGAAATTCAGTTAAAACTATTTACTAGTGTTGTTTTGAATATACTATGTAATAATTATCTTTTTTTGTTATTTTTTCATAACTTTACAAATTTTCTGGAAATAATTTTTTAATTTTTTGAGTTTGTGTTTTTTAAATGTTTGCTTTGCTTACAATAAATTATATTTTCTAATAGCTTAAAAATTTGTTTTCTCTTTGTTTTGTTTTTATTAAAATTTTTTCTGCAGGTTGAATTGTTTGGTTATTTATATAGTCGATTATTTTTTGAGTTTCTGATAAAATAAGTTAAAGTTGGATGAAAAAACTGTTTATTTTGTAATTTTAAATATTCAAATTCCATATAATATTATTTTTAAAAGCATATTTTAATTTGTAACAAAATTAATTTAATGTATTTATTATGTGGAAATAATACATTTCTTTTTTATATAATTGATTAATATTAATGGAAATTCGTGTAACGTGCTAAGAAGTTTCTGTTTTATCTATACAGATCAAAAAATTATTATATGGATACTTTGACGTTTTAATTCCACAGTTCTTAATATAATTTTTATGTAATAACTTTATTTCTGTATTAAAACTATACCGATTATTTATCGAATCAATTTCTTGCTCCTAAACAATTATATTTCTCTATGAATAATAAAATTTTAAACAGAAAACTTCGTTTTGTTTGTGCTGATACTTTTGGATAAGTGTTTATAGATATTTTTTATTAAATAAATATGCAGAAAATGATTTATTTTCAATGAATAAGGTCAATGAATACTAAATTGACAGGGTTTATAAAGTCAAAAGGGTACATATTCCTTGATAAAGCTAACTTCTGTTAATTATAAATTTTCTTTATTGTTTTCTTTTTTTTTAATTTCCAATGCGAATTGTTCCTGACCTTGCTTTTGTGTATGTGTATATTTTATTTCTTATTTACTTATACAGTTTTAGTTGTTTACCCTATGATGTCTGTGGTAGTTCTATGACTTTCAGTTTTGTGGCTGCAACATATGCCATGATGATGATGATGTCATATTTTGAAGATGTCATATTTTGAATAAATTTCTTTCCTATTTTTCCTCATTTCTGGTAACATGTTAATCAAATACCTACTAATAATTCTGAAAATTATCGTGTCCATTCTATTTTTGATATCGTCGTATACTTCATTTTCTTTGGGCGTGTGGATGTTATTTTTTAATTTTATTTATTTATTCATCTATTTTTTTTTGTCATTTTCTATAATGCTTGTCAATGTGTAATGTTGATATTTTATGTTTCTCAATATGTTAATTTGTTTTCAATCAAATTCATCTTTTTATTCATAGTTGTCAGTTTCGTTTTTTTTTATTTACATAAACAGTAAACTAATATGATAGCACCGTCCAAAATTCTTCATAAACTGCAAAGATATCAAATTTAAAAAAAAAAACCCTTCAGAATTTTTTTTTTTTTTTAAAGAATTTTTCGTAAAATTTATTTTTTTGAAATTATTATTTACAGCAGTGCTCATTTATAGGCTTGCAGTGTTATTTATATACTGTTATCATGAAAATTAAAGGGTATGATAAAATAAAATGATATTTTTCCAAAACAATGCAAATTAATACTTGTGTTTTACTTGCAAATAATCGTAAAAGTAAAACACCATTACTCTATCTTCAGTTAAACATCTACATTTTTTAAATTCCTACTATTATTTCCCACTCTCCCTGTATATATATCTTGTTCAAATTTTCAGTTGATAATAAAATACTTTTTATTCATCCACTTAAATTCAAATATTTTTTTTGGAACTTGTAGTGGATGACACTTGATGCTAATACACTTTTTCAAATATTAATTTATTGATTAAACTTAATTAATTAATTGATAGTTTTTTTTAGATTTAAGTTGCATGTATCTAATAATAGATGGCGCTAGATGTAAGAGGAAAATTTCAACTTTATTTGTAAAAGACTTTTCTGCAATATAGTGAAAAAAAAGTAGGAATTGACTTTAAAATCTTCTTTTATATTACTTGTATTTATTAAAAACATATATCATGAAATATTTATCATTTGCATAAGGATGTAAAAGACGAGTTTGGTTATGCGAAATTAAACTTTTTTAAACCAAAAAAATGAAACTAAATTTTATAATAATTTTTTTATATATTAGAAGAATAGATGATATTGTTAATTAAAATTTCTTAAAATCGAATCAAAAATATGTAAAAGTATTCAACAATAATGATAACTACTATATAGGGAAGATATCAGACAAAGATCTAAACATTAAGACAATTAAATATTTTTTTATATCATAAAAAAAAAATTATATACTATTGTAAAGATAAAAATATAAGGAATTGCTCAGACAAGTAATCTATATATTTTTTAAGTACAAATCATCAAAAATGACCAAATTCTTTTAAAATTTATCTAAATTATCAACATAAATAATTTCTTCTAAATATGAAACCCATAACTTTCCTTTTTATATTTTTTTAAAGTTGTTTAATCATATTTTTTTCATAGCTAGCTTTAATAAATCTGTTAAATCAACAAATGTGTAAAACATTATTTTTTAATATTTATGATCAAATATATTATGTTTGTTTCCAAAATTCTTCATAAAATACAAAGATATGAAATTTTAGAAAAAAAAAAAAATCTTTAGAATTTAACAAAAATTTTTATGAAATTTATTTTTTTTAAATTATTATTTACAGCAGTGCTCATTTATAGGCTTGCAGCATTATTTATTTACTGTCATCATCAAAAATAAAAATGTATGATAAAATAAAATGATATTTTTTCCAAAACAATACAAATAAGTAGATACATAAAAATAAATACTTGTGTTTTACTTACAAATAATCATAAAAGTAATACATCATTACTCTATCTTCAGTTAAACATCTACTTTTTTTTTAATTCCTACTATTATTTCCCACTCTCCCTATATATATATATATCTTGTTCAAATTTTCAGTTGTTAATAAAATTCTTTTTATTCATCTATTTTTAATCTAAATATTTTTTGGGAACTTGTAGTGGATGACACTTGATGCTAAAACACTTTTTCGAATATTAATTTATTAATTAAACTTAATTAATGAATTTTAGTTTTTTTTAGATTTAAGTTGCATGTATCTATTAATAGATGGCGCTAGATGTAAGAGAAAAACTTCAACTTTATTTGTAAAAGACTTTTCTGCAATATAGTGTGTAAAGAAAGTGGGAATTGACTTAAAAATTTTTTTTTATATATTACTTGTTTTTATTAAAAACATATATCATGAAATATTTATCATTTGCATAAGGAAGTAAAAGAGTATTTCGGTTATTAGAAATTAAACTTTTTTAAACCAAAAAAATGAAGCTAAATTTTATAATAATTTATTATATATTAGAAGAATAGATGATATTGTTAATTCAAATTTCTAAAACTCTAATCAAAAAATATGTAAAAGCATTTAATAATAATGATAACGATTATATAGGGAAGATATCAGGCAAAGTTTTAAACATTAAGAAAATTCAAGATTTTTTATATCATAAAAAAAATTTATATACTATTGTAAAGATAAAAATTTAAAGAATTTCTCAGACAAGAAATATATATTTTTTTAAGTACAAATCATCAAAATGGCAAAAATCTAAATTATCAACATAAATAATTTATTCTAAATATAAAAACAAATAACTTTCCTTTTTATATTTTTTAAAATTGTTTAATCATATGTTTTCCATCTGTTAAATCTACATCAACAAATGTGTATAACATTATTTTTTCATATTTAGGATCAAATATATTAGTAGATCTTTCGCTCAAATATATTAAGCATCGAATTTTATTAAATTTACGATTAAATTAATTGAAAGGTTTGTCTTTTTGCAACCTCTAGGACTTGTGACTAAACGTCTACACTGATGAATTGGTAGAAATAGATTTTAATTTGATCTTCAAATTTTTTTCTCTTGATGTGTATGTTTTTTCGATTAAACTTTAACTAAAAACATTACTTGTTTCAATTAAACTTAAAAATGATTTACTTAGAAAAAAATATATTTGTAAGTAACAAAACAAAATTTCTAATTTATACATAAAGGCACCAAAGCAAATGAAAGAAACTTCATTGAATTTGTATTTAGTCCTGACAACAAAAAAGCTTTATTCCAACTAAATATAAACAGAACTTTTAAAAACATTTTTTATTGTAATAAAATAATTTATTATAGTGAAAAAATACTTTAGCTTTGAAAAAATTTATTTAATAAGTAAAATAATTAATTGAATAAAATTTCTAATTTGATATTTATGTATAAAGATACCAAAGAATATAGAAAAGTAAAGGCAGCAAACTTAATTGAATTTACTATTTAATCTTGACAACAAAAGCTTTATTCCAACTAAATATAAACATAACTTTTTAAAAACATTTTTTATTGTAATGAAAATAATTTACTTTATTAAAAAATATTTTAGCATGGGAAAAATATATTATTTAAGTAATTAAACAAAATTTCTATTTTAAAATTTATACATAAAGGTACCAAAGAATATTGAAAAGTTAACGCAACAAACTTGATTGAATTTGCTATTTAGTCCTGACAAAAAAAAATTTATTTTAATTAAATATAAACTTAACTTTATAAAACACTTTTTATTTTAATGATTACTTAAATGTACACATTTATGTGATTAAAGGGGAAGATTGCTGTTGTCAGATGACATAATAAAACATTCTGGTTTGTTTTGCCGCTCTACGGCCATTTTTTGCACACATTAGGCTAATTAGACCGGGACCTGTAGTTTAACGTGGATTCCGAACCACTAACAAACATCTATGCCACCACCAGGATTCAAATCTTAAGCCTATTCTACCGAAGGTCAGAGCCCTAGTCTATTGGCCATTAGGTTGTATTATTTTTTATCTGTAATTTTTCTTAAGCACACCTATATTTTTCAGTGAGAATCCATTCTACATTTCTGTATTTTTCTTCTTTTTTTTATTTTTAAGAAAATATTAAAAAACACCTAAAAGGTTGGTTACTTATTCAGGTTCTCTCTATTTTTTTTATGCTCTTTGTCTAAAAATGTTAAAAAAACAAAGGTATATAAGAGGTCTTTAAGTAGTATATGGAATATATATATAAAATATTGAGGTATGCCAAAGTGTCTAGTGGCATATTTCATATACCACTTTATATAGAGTGACTCTCAAAATTGAGTATACACCTAAACGTGTAACGTATGCTTTTATCTAACGAGTCATATTTTGCTATAAGAAAATCGTTTTTTTTTTACTGATAATACTATCTGTTCTCCTCTTCCAATATTTAAAGAACAGAATTACGAAATTGAATTTAATTTAAAATAAAAAATTAATATGACACTTTGGAGATAAAAACTACATCACAAAATTGGAGTATACACTCCTTATTATTTTCTCCATAAAAATAGCAATTTATTACTTAATTGCATATCCTTTACCTGGATCACCGCAATTCAGGAATAGATTCCACCAGTTTTTTAATTGCTTCAACTTACATTTTTTCCTCTCTTCTCTTAAAGATCCCTCTTTAGATCCTCTCTTTTCTTCGTCACATCATATTCATGACGTATGCCTTTTCCAATTGAGCTCATAAATTTCCTATGGCATTTAGGTGTGAAGATTGGGATGGAGCATATAAAAGCGTTTTGCACTGGTACAAGAACACAACTTTCGAATCATTTTCGCCATATGTTTCGGGTCATTGTCTTAAGCTGGAAGACGAAGTTTGACTTTAAGTCCTACTTCTTGTCAGTGTTAATTAATATAGTTGAAATTATCCCATAAGATGTCAATATAGCCATTCTATCCATAATGCCATCAGTTGCTCTACTCTCCCTGCTGTCATACAGCCCCAAACGAGACGGATCCACCTCCATACTTAAATAGTTTTCACATGTTGTTAGATCCAGTTCTTCCCTCACCTCCACAACTATAGCATTATAAGTATTACCGTCATTCTCGTACAGAGAAAATCTTTTCACTCACATCGGAGAACAGAATCATTGCAGAATGATTCCTATTTTCAAATATGAACATAATTCTGAACATAACTGACATCGAAAATCGCTACCTAAATCGTATTTGTTTTTCTTGTGATTCAACCTTTCATACCTGCGAAAAGGTAAATAAACATAATACTCGTATATGGAAATCATACAATCTGCTATGTCTCTGCACATATAGTGAGAAAGATGTTTGATGTCGTCTCATACATAACAAGGTTATTGGGCTGCTTTTTCGTCGTGCCCCTGTTTTCCTATGGTTTGCTGGCGGTGTTTTCCTCCAAAAGTCTTGAAAAAAACCACATTAACGTTAATGTTTATTCAGAGTA
>BPLQ01007992.1:0-147537 GCA_021605075.1 Caerostris darwini | reverse complement strand
ATTGGTCTTACTTTTTAAGCACAGTACATATCGATCAGCCAAACCGTTAAACTCGCCTGAAGTGATGTGTGTATGAAGTTTTCTGTAAAACTCAATCATTTGAAAAGGTTAGATCTTGAAGTGATGCATGGAAAATTACTCTTTATCAAGTGGTAGTTCGTGTCAGTGCAACATGGAGAAAGGTAGTGATTTATTGAACCTGGATACAAGACAGATCCTGATAAATAAATGAGGGACTAAAAAGATTTTTGAAAATTGTCAGCTGTTCTAATAATTAATGGGTGGTCAAGGGTCATTGATGACACAGGTAAGCGCTTGCTTTGGTTTATTTGTGAGGATAGAAGTGACTGCTGCTGTGCTACTACGGCTGTCATTACTAAATTTAATAGTAGTGAGGGTTTCGGAACTCGTTTTGTCATACACCTATATTTAGTTTGATTCATAATACCTGCTGTGGATGCATAGTCATACCAATGGGCTAATGAAAAGGTCACTTGGACAGACGAAACTAGCTTTGATTTACATCATATGAATAGATGAATTTCAATCAGACTTCTTGGATTCAGATAGAAAACTAAGGAAGAATGCAAGCATTGACATCGCAACCGAGGAATTTACGACAGTCTAACCCAACTTCTGTTGAAATTGGAAAATATGGGAACTGGGAAAATAATCTTGGGATAAGCATGCTTGCAAAGAAGCGGAAATGTTAAGCAAAATAGGTCTGGGCATAAAATATTTGCAGAAATCGTCACGTTTAATTTCGATGTGTCAGGCTGAAGGTATCTTTAATTGAACGGGCGTTATTGGTACAGCTGTTTTAAGAAAAAAGAATGCTTCTGTTGCTGTTCGTGAATTCATCACATAAAGAAACTGCGAAATGGACCAACCTCTACTAATGGTGTCCGGATCATGATTAGAAGATTTGAAGAGATCAGGAAATTAGGAGTTCGATCAGGAAGAGTTCCTAAATCTGTCATACTGGTAGTTGATGTCGTCAAGACAGCTATTATCGAATAGTAACAGACAATTGACATTAAAGGCACCAATGCAGATGCAGTATCTCGACAGACAGGTTTTCCTTATACTACTAATAACACACCACATCACTGTGCCTAGAACCGAGTTACCCCTATACAGTTTGCGAATGATGTAAGTGAAATGGAATAGAAGCACGATGGGGGATCCTATTAGACCGGGACCTACGGTTTCAAGTGGATTCCGAACCACTGCAAACATCCATGGCACAGCCGGGACTCGAACCCGAAATCTTGCCGCCGAGCTCCGAAGCGGTAGTCACGTGGCCATCAGGTCCCAAGCTTTCCTTATAGCACCATCTGGAAAGTGCTCTGAAACATGATGCATTTTGTCCCGTTCAAGATCCACCGCACTCAACAGATGCTTCATAGGGACGATCCGCATTCGCAATTCCTTTTCTCAACGAATGGCTGATGATCTGTCATGGCCGTGGAATATTTTGTGGACCTACGGTGCTCATTACTACCTGAATGGGACAATCAATACACCTAATTGTTGCACTGGGGCAAAGGAAATTCTCCAAAGTTTACTGTCTGGAGTAGATTCGTGGCTACATTCATCCTCGGGCTATTTTCTTTGAAGAAATAACTGCACATATGCCTGACTCATGGCGCCGCTGGTGAGCATTAGCGCGGCGGTTCTATCCACTGGCGGCTTTGTTGTAGACACTGTTTCAAAAAACAAGGATACTCGATGGCGTATGTGATGTTCAGCACCTTGCCCCGCGAGTCGGACTACCTGGCGGAAGTTTTCCTTGTTTTCTCCCATGCGATTTACAAATGCGGGGTAGTTCTCCCTAAAAGTCCATCCGGAGGGGCTGATTGGTCGAGTGTCTAGCGCTCCGTAACACAGGTTTTGGGTTCGAGTCCCGGCGGTACCATGGATGTATATTAGCTATTAACTATAATACCAACTATTGAAACAGAACCTGAATGGTCGAGTGACTAGCGCTCGGCGGTGCCATGGATGTTTGTAGCGATTCGGAATCCACTTTAAGCCGTAGGTCCCGGTCTCATATGACTGCAGAGCGTCACGGAGCAGAAGTCAGACTTCTACCTACGGGTGCTCCATCGCAACAGAAGCTGCTTCCTTCCCCTTCAACCATGAGTCCATACGGGTTCGTGGGCTTGGTCTAGATTGGATATCTACCAAGTGGGATAAATAACAACAACAACAGTCCTTCCGGAAGGTACTGTCCTTCTTCAGCGACACGGAACAGAAGTCAGACTTCTACCTAAGGGTGCTCCATCATAACAAAAACGATCCCCCTCTTCCCTCCTTCCATGAGGGATACGACAACAACAACAACTGCACATGATTCTGTTACAGACTATCAATTCCATGACATGCTGCAAACGTTTGTTGTCCTGCAACTACAGTACAGATAGTACCTTACATCGACCAGTTACATGCAGAATGGTGCGCCCCCACATACGCATAGGTCACAATGGACTTTTTGTTCCAACACTTCACGGATGAACGCGCTATTAGTCACTCTTTTATTAATCGCCACTTTCACCTGATCAAACTCCGTGCGATTTCTGTTATGAAGCCTCTTAAAAATCTGGTTTATCGTGCAGATGCTGTAATCTTTGTCACTTAAGGAACTTTATGATGAAGTCATGTGCGAAGCAACACAACTGATCAGTTACGATCTGCTGTTGAACTCACTGTATATCGCCTTGTAATTTTGTAGGTACATGAGTATGATCTGAGCATCTTTTATTGCATCGTCCTGGACACGATTAACAACTGCTCCTCTTGTAACAGGTTGATGTTACTTATTTTCTTGCCTTAATTTAATGTCGTTTGATAATAAGATAATCAAAAACGGAGGGGGGCGAGTGGCTAGCGCTCTGGCGCTAGATGCCACAGGTTTCGGGTCCGAGTCCCGGCGGTGCCATGGTTGTTTGTAGTGGTTCGGAATCCACTTTAAACTGTAGGTCCCGGTCTGATAAGCCTTCGTGAGACAGAAGATGACTGTAGAGTGACAGACCAAACCAAACCAAATCAAAAACGATCAAAAGAAGTTCAAATTGTTTATGCATTCCATGTAACACGTTTTTTTGTTAAATTTAATGTTTTTCCATGAAAATTGTCACTTATGGATACTTTTGAACTTTTTTTAAAAATTTCTTGGGGGCCTCTCCTGTGTAATCTACATACCAAATGTGATTACAATCCGATCATCAATTTAAGCTGTAAGAATACTGTTTATAAGGGAAGTTTAATTATAACCATCCGGTAATTTAAAACGCTACGTAAACGCTATAAATGAAACTGCCATCCATATTAGATGTGGAATCGAATAAAACTAACAGTATTATAGTGAATACTACTGTGCCCCAAAAGTAGGACCAATTTTAATTTTTTTCAAAAACTTTTTATTTATTCTTCCAAATATATTTCATCGCCTTCAAAGTAATCCCCTCCGGACACAATGCACTTACGCCAAATTTTTTTCCAATCCTCAATGCATGCTAAAAAGTCATTGGCTGGGATGTCCTTCAAAGCGCGCGGCGATCCTCGTTGAATCTCTTCTATCGACTCAAAACGGTGTCCCCGGAGTGGTCTTTTGAGTTTAAGGAATAGCCAGAAGTCGCACGGGGCTAAATCAGGTGAATGCAATGGTTATGGAATGATATGGGTTTCATTTTTGGCAAAAAAGTCACGAAGAATCAATGCAGTGTGAGATGGCGCATTATCGTGTGCAAAAACTAAGAATTGTTTTTCCATAAATGTAGCATCTTTTGCGAATAGCTTCACGCAAACGACGCACTCAAAAATATTCCTTGTTGACAGTTTGGTCCGGCAGAAGGAATTGATAATGCACCACTCCACGGTAATCGAAGAAAACAGTCAACATGACCTTGATTTTTGAGCGACTTTGGCGTGCTCTTTTCGGTCTTGCTTCACCTTTACCACGATATTCGCTCGATTGATCGGTTGTTTCCGAGTCGTAAGCATAAATCCAAATTTCCTCTCCAGTTATGATGCATTTCAACTTGTCCTGATAGTCAGAAAGCATTGTTTCGCACACTTCAACGCGACGATGTTTTTATAAAAAAGTCAGTGTTTTCGGTGCCAATCGAGATTTGATGCGTTTAAAGCCCAAAACATCTTTTAAAATGGAATTGACCGATTCTTTTGAAATGCCAACATCAGCAGCAAGGTCTCTAATTGTAAATAGACGGTTTGCAAGCAGCAAATCTGTAATTTTTTTAACGTGAGCTTCGTCGGTTGAGGTTCAAGGTCGACCTGAGCGCTCTTCGTCTTCAATGTTTTCTCTGCCTTCTTTGAATTGTTTATACCGCTTCTAAACATTTCTTTCCGATATAGGAATACTCACCGAATGCCTTCTGCAACATTCTATACTTTTCCGCACACGAATATTCATTCCGCAAACAAAATGTAATGCAAGTTCTTTGCTCAATTATTGCAGTCATTTCAAAAATCGCCGAAGTCACTTTTAGCTCAACTTCACTCACTTTCACAAAGCCAAGGTAACTCAAACACTAATGAATATTTTGTCGTGAAATTTCACACAGATGTCAAAGACAGGTCCAATAACCTAAAAAAAAAAAAAAAATTGAAATTCCATATGGCCTTGGAAATTTAAATTGAAAATTGGTTTTACTTTTGGGGCACAGTAGTATATTAATATTTTATATGCATTATTATTTGAAAAGTGGAAAAAATTTAAATTGTTTGCTTTAATTTTTAATTTCTTCAATTAAATTTTTTTATGCATTTAACTGATTTTTCCAAAATATCACATTTAAAAAAATAGTCTAGTTATATATTTTTCTGACACCAAAAATTGTCATAATTTGACCATACAATGTTAATAATTAAAACATGGAATTTTTTTATGTGAATATTTTCTTCTACAAATACATTTTTAAATAAAAATTTAATGAATCCTTGGTCATTAAATTTTTAATCATCATGATTTTACTAAAATTGGAATAATTTTTTTCCCTTTAAATCAAAACTGTGCCAGTCTTTAATGAACATAAAATTGGTTTAATATAAGTGCAACTGTAAGTAAACATTTTATTTTCTAATATGTATTTTTCTTAAATTATGTTTAAAATTTTTAAATGATTTATAAAGCTATTTTACGTAACTATTAGTGGTATAATTTAGTTTTTATAATATGCATGTAATTGGCTTTTTATATACAATTTACATTATTTTCATTCTTTTTCCCAATAATATGCATATTTATTTTAATATATTATATACTTAGATATGATCTAGTGTTAGCAGCTACAATAACATCATAACCTATTCATTCATCATAATCAAGGTCTGATTTAGATGAAAAGAGGCCCTAGGCTATTCCACTTATGAGGCCTTTTCACCTTCCATTTTTAAGTTTGTAAATTGTATGAGAGATAATAAAATACACCATTACTGTGATATATATCAATATGTTAAATGAAACATGCTGTGATGGGTACTAATCTTTATAAAAAATGTGGCACAAGAAAAAAGTCGAGAACCATTTATTCTCAGCACCTTATATAGTACTTGTAACAATAACTCATCAAACAAAACACACAACATTGACAAAGAAACAAAATTCAAATAATAAAAATCTTTGAATACGAAAATAAAACATGCAATAAAAATTATCCTATTTTCTATCAAATTAAATTAAATATATTCAATAGCAATTTAAAAGCAAATTCAATTCGGATAAATTTATTTCATAATAATACGCATTTAAAGTTTAAGTATGAATTATTATGAATTTTAAGTTTTAAACTAAACCATCCAACTTATGTTTGTTTATTAGTCACATGTGTAGAATTTCTCCTTATTTTCGATTCAGTGTTTACTGTTTTTAGAATAGTGCAATTCTAATTTTGCTAACGATTTGAATGTAGGTCTTGATTTTGAGGCCCTAGGCTGAAGCCTAGTTAGCCTATAGGAAAATCCGGCCCTGATCATAATATCATCGTAATACATTTTAATTGTTAAGTTGTTTTGAAAAGAAACTTAAAGGATTATTTCAAGCTATAATTCCGGCAATTTTTAAGAAAAGGCTAACATATAATAGATAATTTTGATGCAATCAACGACATCCACAATTTTTTTCCCTTCCACATCAGGAGACATTCTATCACGATTATGAGTGCCATGAGCAGATTATCGACGGATAATAATCGGTGAACATTGCCTTTTGGAAAGTCTTTTAGAGGATATTGATTCTAATTTGGGTTAAGAAAATTGAGAGAAAATTTGTAAAACTCCCTTCCAGTAAACTGACTATGGCTGTGAGATGCAAATGTATGTAATGTACTACTGTGCCCAAAATGTAAGACCAATTATTTTTTTATTTTCAAAAACTCTTTATTTATTCTTCCAAATTTATTTCGTCGCCTTCAAAGTAATCCCCTCAGGACACACTGCACTTATGCCAACTTTTTTTCCAATCCTCAATGCTTGCTAAAAAGTCATCAGCAGAGATGGCCTTCAGAGCGCGCGACGATTCACGTCGAATCTCTTCAATCGACTCAAAACGGTGTCCCCGGAGTGGTATTTTGAGTTTAGGGAATAGCCAGAAATCGCACGGTGTGAATACGGTGGTTGTGGAATGATATGGGTTTCATTTTTGGCGAAAAAGTCACGAACAATCAATGCAGTGTGAGCTGGCTCAGTGTTTTCGGTACCAAACGAGATTTGACGCGTTTGAGGCCCAAAATGGAATTGACCGATCCTTTTGAGATTCCAACATCATCAACAAGGTCTCTCATTGTAAATCGAAGGTTTGCAAGCAGCAAATCTTTAATTTTTTGGACGTGAGCATCGTCGGTTGAGGTTGGTGGTCGACCAGAGGGCTCTTCGTCTTCAACGCGTTCTCTGCCTTTTTTGAGCTGTTTATACCATTTCTAAACATTTTTTTCCGATATAGAAATGCTCACCGGAGGCTTTCTGCAACATTCTATACATTCCGCAAACAAAATGGAATGCAATGTTGCTCAATTAATTGAGACATTTCAAAAATCGCCGGAATCAGTTTTAGCATCCTACAAAGCCAAGCGTAACTCAAACACTAATGAATATTTTGACGTCAAATTTCACGCAGATGTCAAGGATAGTGCCAGCAACTTAAAAAAGAAAAAAAATTGAAATTCCATGAGCCACGGGAATTTTAATTTGGAAAATGGTCTTATTCAATTCCTTCTATTAGCTCACACTCTCCGTATACAGTATATCTTGTTCAAATTTTCACTCATTAATAAAATACTTGTTATTCATCCACCCAACATTAATTAAATTAATTTAATTAATTTTAGTTTTTTTTTACATTTAAGTTGCATGTATTTACCAATAGATGGCGCCAGATAAACTTAAAAAAATGAATGAAATTTATTTGTAAAGAACTTTCTGCAATAGAGAAAAAAAAAAAAAATATATTACTCGTTTGTTGGACAAAGTAGAAATTAATATAATTTATTATTATAATTAATATATTATTATTATATAATTTGCGCGTCTGCTTATGAGCACTCATATGTCTGAATTTTATATGCACATTTATTGTTTAACTATGTGATAGAGCATGCAGGGGGGGGATCAGGCTTCGATATATCTATGGCGTGTGTTGCAATCAGCTTTCAGCGGAAGGAAACTCAATGGTCAAAGTGATAAAGTGTCTCCACCGTGACAGTAGAAGTATTTTGTGTTTTCAGATTTGTTGTGCTTCGCAAAAGCCTCAACTTCATCAGAATGTTACAGAGCTATTAATAAGCCTCTTTTCAAAGATAACATTCTAGACTTATTCTGTCCTAAAATAAAAGAAAATTTTACTTTTTATAATAAAAATGTGTGTTTCATGGTGTTCTTATATTTTAAATATATTGAATTGCACCTATTTAATATTAAAATAAAAAAATAATTAATTAATAATAAAAAATATAGTTAAATAATTAATTATATTTCCTTTTGTAATTAATTATTATAATTTTATGCTAACTCGGCAGATATGCCCTGGCATGTCTGCCTAGAAAAATTAAAGCAAGTAATTATGCAAGTAAAATTAAAATAATTATAAAAATAGGTATTTAAAAGTATTCTGTTGAGAGCACGTTACAAAATAAAAATTTAGAAAGGTTTCAAAAGGGAAAATGTTAATATTTATTTTAAGTGAATTTGTTTATCTCATACCACAATGTAATCAAAAAGTTGAAAAAAAAAGGCAAAATTCTAATATACAAAAATAAGTAAAATCATTAAATCAGGAATAATATTAAATATTTAATAAATACATAGATTGAACTTAAAATACAAAAAAAGTTAAGAGAATATATTAAATGAAAATTATATTATATATATATATATATATATATGAAGTCTTAAGAACAAACTATAAACGTAGTAAGAATATTTAAAATGAACAACAAATAAAATAACAACATCGTAATTGCAAAAAAAAAAAAAATCTATTTATAAAATACTTTAATAATATATTTGTAGAATTTTTTATGATATGGTTTTTTAATTAAATTAATGAGTTAGTAGAAAGAGAATTACGTACGAATTGATTTCAAACGAAACTTAAAAATACCACCATTTAATAATTTTGATAACTTCAAATATTGCTTTGTAAATATGGAATTCTTACACTTTAATCTGATTTAATTGTCTTTATTAGTTCCACTTAATACAATTTTCGTATTTTAATTTTTTAATTGCAATTTATCTCATTAAAATAATAAATAAATAAAGAATCAATCTTTAAATAAATTTAATAATAAATCTTCAATAATAATCTTTAATCTTAATTTAAATAATAATAAATTTTTAATAAATAATAAATCTTTTATTCAATTTTTTTTTTTTAAATCGTTTGGCCAATATTCTCATAAATTTTTATTTAAAGCAATTTTTTTGTTAAATCACTATTTTGCAAAAAGGCTTTTCACGTTCAGTTTAATAATAAATCTTCAATAATAATCTTTAATCTTAATTTAAATAATAATAAATTTTTAATAAATAATAAATCTTTTATTCAATTTTTTTTTTTAAATCGTTTGGCCAATATTCTCATAAGTTTTTATTTAAAGCAATTTTTTGTTAAATCACTATTTTTTAAAAGGCTTTTCACGTTCAGTTTAATAATAAATCTTCAATAATAATCTTTAATCTTAATTTAAATAATAATAAATTTTTTTTAATAAATAATAAATCTTTTTCAATTTTTTTTTTTTTAAAGCAATTTTTTTGTTAATCATTTGGCCAATATTCTCATAAGTTTTTATTTAAAGCAATTTTTTGTTCAATCACTATTTTGCAAAAAGGCTTTTCACGTTCATCAGTTAGAAATAAATAATCCGTGCAGGAAATCGTGTGCAGGTGTTTCAGTTGCGTTCTTTTATACACACAGTACATTCAGATATGCCAGTACATTCAGAAGTCAATGCCGCAATGACCTTGAATCCTTGGTCATTCATTAATTTGGAGTAGCTGAAAATCAATTTATTTATATGTATAATATCACTTTATCTTAGGGTATTAATAAAAAAAAAATTTTTAAATCGTTATTTAAAATGAATAAAAAAATATTTAAAAAAAACAGTTATTGCAAAAAAGAATTCATTTCAAATGATTCAAAGTTTATCATTTGAAATTAATTCTTTTGCAATTCTCTTTCTAATAACTCATTATTTTAACTTAAAAAAATAAAAATAAAAATAAACTGTATTTTAAATTATTTTTCTCATAAAAAATTGTGTCAAATATTTTATTAGAATATTTTATAAATAGATTTTTTTTTTTTTTTTTTTTTTTTTTTTATAACGATGTAGTTATTTTATTTTTTATTCATTTTAAATTAATAAAAAAACATCAACTTCTATATTAATGCTCTCATTTGTATATTTTACAAATATTATTTTAGTTAAACAAGCGTAGGTTAAATAATTATTTGCGCTTATTAGTAAAATAATTAAATAATTATTAAATATAAATAATAATGAATATTATTATATAATTATTCGCCTTATTTGTTTTCAGGGAAATGCACCTTAAAGAGAAATTTTATTTGAAACTTTATTCGAAAATTATTTCAACACATTAATGATGATCACTGATTAAAATTCCCTGAGTCGTAATTACCTTTAATCATGGTAAAACAATACAATAACCTTAAACAGTATAATACAATAACCTTAAAGAAAATCTCGTCTTACTTAACAAAAAGTTTAATTGGAAAATTAGAATTAAATTGTCTGGCGGACATTTTAAATATTTCTAGCTGTTACTGAATAACGTCGTGATATAACAAGGTTTTCGAAGGAACGAAATTTTGATTTTTTTTTTCATAATTAATTATGAAACTCTGAGGCCATTAAAACAATCTTAAAAGGACTTCCTAACGATACGACTAAGCAGGAAGTTGAAGAATGAATTTGTTGCCTTGAATTTCGAGATCAGGGGTGGCCAACCCAATTGATCACGCCGGCCACTTTGGAAATGCATTATAATTCCACGGGCTGCATATAAAATTATATATCCCATATTAGATTTAGACCCACTATAGACATTCTTTTGGAATGAAAAATTGAAACATATGTGTTATTATTCAATTCATTCTATTAGCTCACTCTCTTCCTATATATATCTTGTTCAAATTTTCAATCGTTCATAAAATACTTTTTATTCATCCACTCCAGTTCAGATACATTTTTTTTTGAACTTGTAGTGGATGACACTGGATGTTAATTCAGTTTTTTCATAAATTAATTCAGTAATTAAATTTAATTCAGTAATTTTAGTTTTTTTTAGATATAAATTACATATATCTACCAATAGAGGGCGCCAGATAAACTTAAAAAAATGAATGAAAATTATTTATAAAGGACTTTCTGCAATATAGTGAAAAAAAAAGTAAGAATTGACTTAAAATTTTTTTATATATATTACTTGTTTTTGTGTTTACTATTATTCTTACATGTAAACATAGATAATGTAATAATAATGATATTAAACACATATTGTAAAGAAATATATAACATTAAAAATGAATGAAAATCATTAAAAAATATTTATTTTATTAGTGTGATATTTGTTTCTCCACTCTTTCATTCAGCTTTTGCAAATCGCTCTCAATTTGGGTATTTCAGGTTAGCGTCCGTTATGTTTGAGCGTGTTTTGTGGTTAATTTCAGTTTCGGGAAAAAAAAAAAAAAAAAATACACGATTCGCAAGTGTAAGTTGAACCCAAAGCGCTAACAACTTTTTGTGCCAGGTTTCTCGAATTGGAAAATTTCATGAGTTCATCACTCGCATCATGTTCATTGGCGCTTATCATGAGTTTGCAGAATATAATTTAATTATTCTGCGAATTAATAACTGCAAACTTATAAATAAAACAGACAATATCTGTCATAGATTCGCAAGAATATTATTTTAAAATCAAAGTTAATTTTTTCTCATAATTTCGACTGTTAATTTTTAAATATATGGATACATAAATAATACATTGGTTTTTACTTACTACTTTTGCCATTATAAAATAAATAAATTTTGTAAAAGTGTGAAAAGTCTCACGGGCCCGAAAAATGTTCCAGATGGGCCGCTGGTTGGCCTGTTCAAAATCAATAAAATAAATCAACTAACTAGCTTAAAAACTAAAAATAGTATTCCTGTTTGGCAAATAATTATGCCACAAAACGAAAAAAAAAAAACTATCTTAACAAACTATTTTTTTTTTTTGGTACTTACGTATTAACGCTACCTTGGCTATAGGTGCGCCAATAAAGAGCAATCTTGTTGTTAGCACGCGCACGCAGTTCTCTTTTGAACGCCAACCGCAGCCACAGATTTGGCGTTTTTAAATGGAATTCTGCTTCCCTCAAAGCAGTTGTCTTTTCTAAGTCTCACATGATAAGCACACTGACTGAAATTGCATTTCCAAAACTTACGTTTACCAAAATAAAGTTTCATGTCATGGGAATTGGGACATTTTGGTTTTTTTGGTAAAATATTTCGCTCCTGAAAAAATTGCATCTTGTTCCGTTTCTGGCAAATCCCAAATACGCATTTTCGTAGCACTAAAAAATGGCGTCAAAAATCAGCAAATCTGTAGCTGTTAGATTGGCGCCACTTAAAAACCGCCAAATCTGTAGCCAAGGTAGGGTTAATACGTAAGTACCCTTTTTTTTTCAGTATTATAATTGAAAAATTTTATAGAAAAAAACCAAGAGCAACACAATGTTTCTCCTGTAATTATTTCCTCCATTCTTCGCAAAATTGCCCTTATAGTAAACCCAGATATCTAAACCGTGGTAATAATCATAACGTCAGGGAATACCCCACGATTGAGAAATTGGAAAATCCAAAGTGGCCTCTGTCAGACGATGTCTAAATTCCCACAACGAAAAATTTCTGCTGCTAAAGCCATTAGATCTAATAGTCATGCCGCTGCTAGAATTTTTCAGGCCAAAAAAATCGATCAGTCTGTATCCATTGCCAATGTAGTACAAGGAAATAACCCAACAATAACTCCATCGTTTACCCCCAATATGGGAAATTAACACAATATTATTAATAATAATTAATGATAACTTAATAATATTTATTGGTACTTTTAGTCAATTTTGTGTGTGTGTGTTCGGTGAAATTGTTTATTTATTTAATTCAATGGGAGGATTAGAAAATATTTATAATCAGCTATCCAAATGCAAAAATCATCATCATCATCATCAATAGCTCGGCAGCCCAGAGTGGGGCAAGCTTTCCTTTGAATAGATTTCCATACATTCCTCTGGTGACAAGGGTCCTGCAATTCTTATCCTTTAGTAGAGCAAAATCTTTTTCAACTGCATCTATACATCGTAATCTGGGTCGTCCTCTTCCTCTTTGTCCCTGTGGCTTTGCCAAAACGTGCCTTTTTACAGGGTTTAAATCATTCATTCTAAATACATGAGCAACCCAGTTTAACCTATTGATCTCAATAAATTTTATACTATCTGGGTTCTTTAAAGCATTTATGAATTTCTGTGTTGTGCCCTCTTCTCCAACAATCCCATTCCCTAACACCTTCAAGAACAACCCTTAAAATCTTCCGCTCAAATATACCCAAATGGGGCCTCACCAGATCTTGCCAAAGTTTCACAGCCTTAGACCAAAACAGGTCTATGGCTCAAGAATTTAGTTTTTCTGCTTATAAATGTAAAAATGGTTTAGATAAATTGCAAGTTTTTATAAGATGTTTAAATGGGCCTGAGTGGCCAAGTGGCTAGCTCTCTGGCGTTAAATTCGAGTATTAAATTAATTTAATCGAGAATTAAATTAATGGCGCCGGGACTCGAACAGGTTTCGGGTTCGAGTCCGGCGGTGCCATGGATGTTTGTAGTGGTTCGGAATCCACTTTAAAACTGTAGGTTCCGGTCTTAATAGGATCGTAGAGCGTTGCGGGGGCATTGTTACTTCGCGTCCGTGGCTTATCTTCAAGTTACACGCGCCCCCGGGTAGTGCAAAGTGAGTAACGTCTGTGCAGCGCTTGCCTTAAGGCATACAAGACCAATCTGTCTAAGTGTTTGCCAGCTGCATTAGAAAGAAAAAAATAAGATGTTTAAAAAAAAAAAAAAAAAAAAACGCTACTAAACTAACTTAATGGTTGTGCTGGTTACCTGACTTAAAATTTTCTATTGTTTATTCTTAATTATAATTTCTTGTCTTAAAGGCCACAAAGGAAGAGATCTGGGCTGTATAGCTGCTGATTTAGTTCATCCCGGCTAGAATTACATTGAGTGTTCCTGATCGCTTTGGAACAGTGCGACTGAGTATTATATTGTAACAAAATCACCACCTGTTTCAAATATTTCTCTTCCAATAATTTTGTTTGTCGCTCTCCGGTCATTTTGTGCACACTTTAGGCTAATTAGACAGAGATCTGCAGTTTAAAGTGGATTCTGAACCATTCCCAAGCAAGCATGCCATCGCCAGGATTCGGACTTGAAGCCTGTGGTACCAAAGGCCGGAGGGCTAGCCAATTGGCCACTTTCTTCTTACAATAGAGAAGAATTATTTCTGTTAGGATTAATTAATTTGTCTTAGAATTAATTCTGCTTAATTTTTCTTAGAAATAATTATTATAGTTTTTGAATTTTCTTTCACTTATCCAACAAAGTCATCATCATATGTATTTGTTGGCTGTTCAGAAACTCTGAAAAGTCTCGCACTGTTTTAAATATTTTAAATTAATTCCTTTTTTTTTTTTTTTTTGTTCTAATGCAGCTGGCAAACACTTAGACAGTTGTCTTTGATGCTTTAAGGCAAGCGCTGCACTGACGTTACTCTCTTAGCACTACGCAAAGGTGCGTGTAGCTTGAAGATAAGCTACAAACGCGGAGTAACAATACCCCCATAATGCTCTACGATCCTATTAGACCGGGACCTACGGCTTAAAGTGGATTCCGAACCACTACAAACATCCATGGCATCTCAGGGACTCGAACCCGAAACCTATGGTACCGAGCGCCAGCCACTCGGCCATTCAGACCCTTTAAATTAATTCTAAAATTCTGTTTTATTTTTTTGATTTTTTCAACTGTTTTTATCAAACATCTACACTTCATTTAATTCAGTTTATTTTCAATTTTCTTTTACTTTTGTTTCTAATTAAATTTAAATATTTAATTATAACTAATATTATAATTATATTGAAAAGGACATTTACTTAACTTTTAATTATTTTTTAATTCAAAGGGTTTGAGACCACAGCTATGTTACAACATTTAGCAATGAAAGAGTTGGAAGTTGCTACGCAACCAACGATCTTCGTATTAATCTACAATATCAAACTCAATTGAAGCCGCACTTTCATAAACTTTTCATCTACTCGCCATTTTGCATCATCTATTTTAAGCGGCTTGATGGCTAATTGGCTAGCGCTCTGAGCTTTGGTACCTTCAGGTTTGAATCCTGGAGGTGGAATGGATGTTTGTGAGGGGTTCAGAATCCATATTTAACTGCAGATCCCTGTCTAATTAGCCTAAATGATTCACAAAATGACCGTAGAGCGACAAATTAAACCAAATCGTCTATCATCCCATATCATCCTATTAATCAAACTTTTTAACTTATAAACAATCATCACTATATGCAGCATAAACAATCTTAAGCAATACCCATAAATTTATGGATATTGTTTTGGAGAGCATGGTTTTTCGTGTCCTTGACCACTTTCAATTTTTGACCTTTTTTACTGAAATATGTAGGTTTTTTAAAAATTTCTTTAACGACTTTTTTTTTTAAATTTATTTCTCGAACTTTTTAATACATAATATTTATTTAAATTTCTTTCACGAGTTAATAATTACATAAACAATAATTATATATGAAAGCAAGGCAATTTTACATTCAATGTGAAAATGAAATTTTTCAAGAAAGGAAAATCATTTGGAATTCTACACTTTTGAAGCTTGCTGTTCTGCGTTTTGTTCATACATTAAATTCTAAATTTTATGGGTAACCTGCACTGTCCACCTGTATGGAATGTTTTTATCACATACTCCCCTTCCGTCCTCCCCTATTTTTAAATAAATTTAACCAACTCCGCCAGCACCTGCCAGCTCATATACTGGAATTCAAAGCATCTTGACTTGAAGTCATCAAATAACTGCACCGAGGCTACTCCCTCAAATAACTGCGACCTGATAGCCAATTGACTAGCTCTCTGACCTTTGATACTACAGGCTTCACGTTCGAATCCTGGCGGTACCATGGGTGTTTGAGGGCTTCGGAATCCATGTTAAACAATGGGTCCCTGTCTAATTAGCCTAAAGTGTACAGCGACAAACCAAATAAACCAAACTATCAAATAATTTTATGTACACTTCCACTAACTTCATTTGCTAGTAATTGGGGATAAAAACCTCTATGGCCTGGATGTCCATTCCTCCACATTCCTTGATTGACTTATACAGTCAATCAAATGGCGTGAGTGAGTCACTTGAATGGGACGGATTTATATGGAATAGCTTCAATCCCCGTTTCATTTCTCGATTTTTTCCAAATATAGAGCAGTAGATGTAGAAGTATGACGGTGCCCAATTCGTGGCACGATGCCGACGTGCACAGTTGGAGTGCGGGAAGGGATGAGGCTTAATTCGTGGGTAGCATTGTTGTCACTACTGTTGCCTCGAAACCCAGGTCCCCGTGCATAGGGGAAGTCAACGCCCTATGTCCCTTAAACATCCTGTCTGTGGGGGTGGGTGTCTGGCAGAGGGTGAGTTGACGAGAAAGAGAAAGGAATGTAAGAGAGGGAGTTGAAAATAAAGAGTTCACTGTAACCAAAGAGGTTGTGAGGTCAGTCCATCCTCGAAATAAAAAGAAAGGTCGTGTGGTCAGTCCATCCTCGAGTGTGATGGCTGCCTAAATAAAAGAGTTCAATAAGTGTAACCCCAGAGAGAGGTCGTGTGGTCAGTTCATCCTCGAGTGTGATGGCTGCCTAAATAAAGGAGATTAATTTATACAGTCCACTTCGTGTGTTTATTATTTGAGTTTATTTGTGTGTGTGACCGAGCTATCGAACAACTACTTTCAGAAATAAGGAGACTAGATTTCATTTGTGACAATGTGTGTAAAATCATCTCGCATCGATAGCCAGGCTGCCTTGAGGGTATTTTGCCGGGTTTTCTCCCCTACGACACGCACATGTGGAGCAGGTGAGGTGTGGAAAAAAGAAAATAAAAGAGGTATGACTGGTAATGTTATCCTAATGAAACTTATCACAGTGAAGATTGCTTAGGTAAAGTAATGGAATGTCTTGTGAATAAATGCTAGAATATAATTCTGTTAGTAATTCGAGTTCATTTTGATTATTAAATAAATTAATAATCACAATATTATTAAATTCATATTAGTAAATTAATTATTAATTAATTTTTTTATGCTTTTATTACTTTAAATTTTCTATTAAAAGAGAATAGAATAATATTCATAAGACTTTTAGTAAAACTTTTCTTGTTTTCTCTGTAACAACATTTTAGGTCCTGTTTTCTTTTTCAATGAATAACCGTTTTATTTATTTATTTATTTTCCAATCAGATAAATATATCCAAGCCTCATCAATTGTAACAACATGTTTTCATTTTTCACCTGCCAAATAATTTTTATACAGCATTTTTCACGCAGGCGTGGGCTGAGAAACATATTTTGGTTTTGGTTGAGGAACGGTATGGTTTCTTTTATTTGATCAGCTTGAAATCCGTTTTTATTTATTTATAGTTTCTTTTTCTTTTACGCTTTCTGTAGAGATACATAAAGATTTTAGTGCTATTTCTTTGGGAGTGCTGGATTGTATTTTAAAACATGAGATTCAATTTTAGAAATAATGAGAAGTGTAAGTACCTTTACTATGCATGCATTTTTTAAAACCTTTTTTTCAATCAAATGTAATTTTAGATGTTTCTTTACTTTTTTATTTATTATGTCACTTATTTTACTTGTAGAAATATTAAAATTATGCTTTTCAAATATTTTTTTAATACTTTCTGTTCTCAAAGAGCAAAAATATAACTTTCCATATATAGTTTTTTTCCAGCGACATATTAAAGTAAACGACAATTTTAAGGATGCAGGCGATAATTAAACGTCGTTCCAAATTGATGGTGTTTTTTTTTTTAGCTTATTTAAATTTAATTTATTCACGGAGAAAGTAAAAATCATTAAAAAAATGTCTGAACACTCTGTGGCCATTGAGAATTCCCCCCTTTAATTGCATCTTTTTTAAAACTGGTTTATCGTTAGGTTTAGTATACAGGGTGATTATAATTAAAGTCCCACTTTCAAAATTCTGTAAAATAAGAACCACTCGTCACAATAAGTTCAAATTTGAACTGAAGAAGGAGGAAACGATATGGCATCAAATATAAGTTCCAAAAAAAGTTCCACCGATTTTTCCTATTAATTTTGCTATGACCTTCCCGTGGTGGATGGGCTTTCCACTAACAGTGCCACAACTGTTGAATGACTTGGAAGTCATTTTTTTCCGTCAAAAAATCGAAACATTCAAGCGCATTGAACACTACAGTTGGTTTAATATACAACTCAGCCCAAATACGTTGTCATTTCGATTCAAAATATCACTGGCTGTCGAATTCACTTTCTTTATGCCGCTTATAGTACCATCTATTAATACACTTTGGGATTTTTCTTTGATCCCGTACCGTTTTCCCCTTCTTCAAGTATCTTCAGTTCAAATTTGAACTCATTGTGACGAGTGGCTCTTTTTTTACAGCATTTTGAAAGTGGGACTTTAATTATAATCACCCTGTATATACCACAAAGAGTTTACCTATGGGTAAGGAGGAAGATAATAGTTATGATAAACTCTCCCCAAACAGTTTGCCGTGTCGATGTGAAATGCTTATGTGCACTGTGTGCTGTTTAAATCTCCATCGTATCTCCTCTTTTCTGAAAGCAATTACTGAATTTGTGGTTTCATGCACATTACCAGTAGGTCCCAGCTCATGCTGTGCATCAATTAACATGAGAAATTTTAAAAATAATGATAATTGCTTTTAAACACGATCTTTAGAAAAATAAATTTTAGATAAAAATACCAGACTTTATGTAGAACACTAAGATTGTTCAAAATAACAATAATAATAATAATCGGGTTGGCTACCCATAAAATTTAGAATTTAATGTGAGACTAACAAGTAATATAAAAAAAAAAAAATTTAAGTCAATTCCTACTTTTTCCCCCTATATTGCAGGACTATATTGTCCTTTATAAATAATTTTCATTCATTTTTTTAAGTCTGTCTGGCGCCATCTATTGGTAGATATATGCAACTTAAATCTAAAAAAAACTAAAATTAATAAATTAAATTTAATTACTGAATTAATATTTGAAAAAACTATATTAACATCAAATGTCATCCACTACGAGTTAAAAAAAAATTGCATTTGAACTCGAGTGGATGAATAAAAAGTATTTTATGAACGATTGAAAATTTGAACGAGATATATATAGGGAGAGTGTGAGCTAATAGAAGGAATTGAAAAAAACATAGCAG
This sequence comes from Caerostris darwini, assembly GCA_021605075.1. NCBI lineage: Eukaryota > Metazoa > Arthropoda > Arachnida > Araneae > Araneidae > Caerostris > Caerostris darwini. Next base: position 128,456 of record BPLQ01007992.1, on the reverse strand, counting down.
CAATCTTAAAAAATAAATAAACTACAGAATTCCAAACGATTTTCTTTTCTTGAAAAATATAATCTTGATATAATCTTGATTCAAAGATATAATCTTATTATAAGTCCAATGATTTTACGCCGACCTACCTAGGTATACGGCACATAATCTTATTATAAAATCGCCTGCTTTCATCAGACAATTTTGCAGACAAACAAAACGCGCAATACCTTGCTTTCATCAGACGAACAAAACGCACAACAGCAATCTTAAATAAATAAATAAATAAATAAAAACTATAAAAACTAACGATTTTCTTTTCTCAACCAATACAAAACGCGCAACAGCAATCTTAAATAAATAAATAAATAAAAACTATAGATTTCCAAACGATTTTCTTTTCTCAACCAATACAAAACGCGCAACAGCAATCTTAAATAAATAAATAAATAAAAACTATAGATTTCTATAGATTTCAAACGATTTTCTTTTCTCAACCAATACAAAACGCGCAACAGCAATCTTAAATAAATAAATAAATAAAAACTATAGATTTCCAAACGATTTTCTTTTCTCAACCAATACAAAACGCGCAACAGCAATCTTAAATAAATAAATAAATAAAAACTATAGATTTCCAAACGATTTTCTTTTCTCAACCAATACAAAACGCGCAACAGCAATCTTAAATAAATAAATAAATAAAAACTATAGATTTCCAAACGATTTTCTTTTCTCAACCAATACAAAACGCGCAACAGCAATCTTAAATAAATAAATAAATAAAAACTATAGATTTCCAAACGATTTTCTTTTCTCAACCAATACAAAACGCAACAGCAATCTTAAATAAATAAATAAATAAAAACTATAGATTTCCAAACGATTTTCTTTTCTCAACCAATACAAAACGCGCAACAGCAATCTTAAATAAATAAATAAATAAAAACTATAGATTTCCAAACGATTTTCTTTTCTCGAAAAATTTCATTTTCAGTTTAAAATAAAATCGTCTTTGGTTTCACCAGACGATTTTTTAGAGCAATTTTACATTATTTAATTATTTAACTAAATAGTTATTAGCTCACTATAAAAATGTAAATAAATATTATGCATAAAAAAGCACGATAAAAAAATTTAAATAAACCAATAAGAATAGTTCGGGAAAGAAATTTAAAAAAAAATTAAACTATAAGAAATTTTGAAAGATATCAAGGTCCAAAAATTGATCATGAAAACGAAAAAATCCGCCTTCAAAAACAATATTCATAATTTTATGGGTAAAAAAGCCTTCTTCGCCATAATAATAATAAAATAATCATTTAATATTTTAAAGTGACAATAATTCTGTTTTTTTCTTTTTATATTAGTAGAACCCTTAATTTGCTCTGTGAAAATTTATCAGTTTTTATCTTTGAAGTAGATAATTTTTATGATTAAAAGAACATCTGGTGTTTTGTTTTCAAATCGATATTTTCTTTAAAGATTGTACAAATAAAGTATGTTTTAGGTGTGATTTGTGTGCAAATTTGCAATATTCAGTGCATCCAACTTACAAGAAACCTGTAATCGGTTGCTTTTAATTTATCATGGATGATTGTTGCAAGCCACAAGAACGTAAGAATTTTATTTCTTAAATCATAATCAAAAGTTCAAATGCTCTAACATAACTCATCAAAATATAATGGGTATTGATAAAATAGATTATTGGATTTCATTCATAAAGAAATAATTGCCCTGAATAACGACTGTAAATTAATAAATGCAACTTTAATTTTGTAAATAATTCTGAAAAATTCATTATGCAATTATATTAAATCATCAAGCATTTTATATTTCTGTATTAATGTTTTCAAGCTATTTTTTATAAATTATTTATTAATTATTTTAAAGGGAAAAGAGAAATGATTTTTAAGTAAAAGGAAAAATTTCAGATGTAATTTTTCATAAACTATTTCATCCTCCTTTTAAAAATCTCGACTTGAATTTTCGGGGTTTTCCCATACGACAAACAAATGTGGTGTAGTTACCTATCAAAGTCCTCCAGGAAGGCTATAGCAGTCCTCTCCGTCCATTTTTGATACCATGAGATTGTGAAAGGAAATCATATTTATATTGCTTAAAATTTACAAAATACTAATTTTTATTTTGCAAAAAATTCATAAATAATTAAATTGTCCTTATTTATTCTTTTAAGGAATACACATGATCGTGCTAATAAAATTTAATCTCATGTCGTATAGAGATGCTTACCATATCGATACTTACGGTGCTATCTGCATCAATAGAATTTATAACACATAAAATTATGGGTTTTATTTTGGGTAACAGGGTTTATCGTTTCCTTGATCACTTTTTTACTGTCCTTGATCACTTTTTTGTTTCCTTGACCACTTTCAACGTATCTTATTGGTTTATTTATTTATTTTTTGACGAACTTTTTTCATACATAATATTTATTTAAACTTCTTTCACGTGCTAATAATAATATAAATAATTAAATAAATAATGTAAAATTGTTCTAATAGATCGTTTGGCGAAAGCAAAGCAATTTTATTCCAAAGTAAAGATACAATTTTTCAAGAAGAGAAAATCGTTTGGAATTCTATATATATATTTTTTTATTTATTTATTTTTTTAAGATTGCTGTGATGAGTTTTGTTCTCACATTTAATTTTACATTTTGTGGATAACCTGTACATTGGCCCAATCAATTATATATATATATATTATATTGCAAGAAAATTTTTATCAATGATATATAAAGAGTTAAAAAAATAATTTTCTTTTATGAGAAATATTTTTTGAAAAAAATAATTATTAGAAAGATTTTGTGAAATAAAAAAATATCCATTCATTATTGCAATATTAAAAGGTGCATATTTAGTATACGCTTTTTTTTTCTTGAGTAAAAAAACATTGAATTAATTCTGCCCTCAAAAGTGTTACAATATTACAGTGAAGTGACAAAAGTCATGGGATAGCAATATGCAAATTTTCAGATGGCAGTAGCATCGCGTAGAACAGGTATAAATGCGCAGTGCTTTCGCAGAGCTTTCATTTCTGTTCAAGTTATTCATGTGAAGAGGTTTTGACGTGATGATGACCGCACGACGGGAATTAACAGACTTTGAATGCGGAATGTTAGTTGGAGTTAGACGCATGGGTCATGCCATTTCGGAAATCGTTAGGGAATTCAACATTCCCAGATCCACTGTGTCAAGAGTGTGCCGAGAGTATGAAATTTCCGACATAACATCCCACCATGGACAGCGAAGTGGTCGACCGCCTACACTTAACGACCGAGACCGGCGACGTCTGCAAAGAGTCGTAAATTCTAACAGACAAGCAACACTGCGTCAAATAACCGCAGAAATCAATGTGGGGGGGGGACTTGTCTTGACTTGTCTTTTAGAACTGTGCGGAGAAATTTGGCTTTCTTGGGCTATTCCAGCAGAAGACCGACTCGAGTGCCTTTACTGACAGAACGACATCGCTTGCAGCGACTCTCGTGGGCACGTGAGCATATCGGTTGGTCCCTAGATGAATGGAAAACCGTGGCCTGGTCCGATGAGTCACGATTTCAGTTGGTAAGAGCTGATGGTAGGGTTCGAGTGTGGCGCAGACCCCACGAAGCCATGGACCCAAACTGTCAGCAAGGCACTGTTCAAGCTGGTGGTGGCTCCGTAATGGTGTGGGCTGTTTTTTCATGGCATGGACTTGGTCCTCTGGTGCGACTGGACCGAACATTGACTGGAAATGCTTATGTTCAGCTACTTGGAGATCACTTGCAGCCATTAATGGACTTCATGTACCCAAACAACGATGGGATTTTTATGGATGACAATGCGCCATGTCACCGGGCCACAACTGTTCGCGATTGGTTTGAAGAACATTCTGGACAATTCCAACGAATGATCTGGCCACCTAGATCGCCCGACATGAATCCCATCGAGCATTTATGGGACATCATCGAGAGGTCTGTTCGTGCCCAAAATCCTGCACCATCAACGCTTTCACAATTATGGACGTCTATCGAGACAGCATGGCTCAATATTCCTGCAGAAGACTTCCAACGACTTGTTGAGTCCATGCCACGTCGAGTTGCTGCACTTCGCCGGGCGAAAGGAGGGCCGACACGATATTAAGAGGTATCCCATGACTTTTGTCACTTCAGTGTATATTATTACGATAAAATACTTTGCTTACTTGGAAGTTGAAGGAAACTTGGTTATTAGAGAGTTTTGCAAACCGTACGTTAGTTACCGTAGGACGTCCGTTTGCTTTTTCTCCCTAGCGCGCATGCTCATAGGAAATTATGTTTCCTACGAGCATGCAAAACTCTCAAAACTCTCGGTATGCAAAAACTCTCTAATATCTAAATGCGCTAAATCTACTAATTTTCAAAATAGAACCAAAGGTTTTTTTTTTCTATATTTGGATACCTCGTATTTCACTTTCTATGACACGATGGGAAAGGAGGGGGCATTGCCTTGTGGGTGGACATTCAGGGATAGCTGTCCAGTTCTCACGTTTTGCTTAGGAGAAAACCGACAGCAACCATCTGACAATTATTTTAGAAGTGAGATGCTTACATAAGCTTGCTGGTTGTCTCCTTATTATCAAAAACAGTAACTGTTAAAGGAACCGTTAAGTAGTGATATCAATGCTTATAGTTACATAGATACACACGCATAACTTATTTTGCCAAGTGAATTTGTTTATCTTTTTGAACTCAGCAGAGGAGACTGGTTATTTAGTAGGGAAGATGATTTGGTTATCCTTCCTTGGTAGACGATTTGGTTATCCTTCCTTGGTAGAGGATTTGGTTATCCTTCTTGAACTCAACAGAAGACCTTTCTGGTTTACAGATTTATTATTTTTAATCCACAGTATAGAACAGGAACTTTCGTTTTGACTTCGCTTGTCGAATCTCGAATCGAATTCCTTCAAATCAGAAATCAAACGTATTATCTATCCACCAGAGTTTTATTACGTATAAAACACATGTTTTGTAAAATATATTGTTTTCTTATTACGCTGCTTCATTATAGTAACAAACCCTATAAGAAATTTATATGTACAGGTTTGACTTTTATTATTAATGATTGTTTGCTGCAGAATTTAAAAAGAAACAATTTCATCATTCATTATAAGTCTTTCAGAAGAAAAGCGGATATTTTTTTTGAATGCAATCTCTATATTATATTTTTTCATAATTCAATTGAATTACTGAATTTATAATTGAATTAAAAGCTTATAACTTAAAAAAAAAATTTTAATTACTTTATTATAAAACTTAATTGTCTTATTATAAATATTGATTAATTTATCAAAATCTTGATTAATACATAATATATTTGAAAATTATTTTTCAATATTAAAATAGTTACGACTTTATTATTAAGCCCTAGTGATTATAAAAATGGACTTTGAAATTTCACACACACACACACACATATATATATGATCCTTTCTAGTATCTTGGAATTATGGACTAATTTCTGGTATGGGTTTATTGAGTCACCTTCAAGAAATCAATGATGAGCAGAAAGAGGATTCCAGTTCTTTTCTTAATAGAAATTCTCTCCCCTCTTCTATCGATGGCATCAAGGATCTATTTCCGGCTGTCTTCCTGAAAAATACAAGTAGCCCAGACCAAAACACGGATATAACGAATACTGCAAATGACTGAATATGTTTCAACCAAAAGGCAAATAGTTCACATTGACAAACCGGCAACAGTTAAACCAATAGCCCCAATTGATGAATTTGAAAAGCAGATAAATAAAAAGAAATATCCAAGGTTTTTGAAAAACTCATTTTTAAAATTCCCGTAGAAAACAAATTAGACGCTATCTCGAAATTACTTAACATAAAATATACTCAAGAATCTGCTGTTCCTACCATCAGCAAACCTCACTCCATCACGGATTGTCAGCAACAGGTGGGTTTTTTGCCATAACTCCACGAGAAATCATCTGAGAGACATGACATTCAGAAATGAGGGAGAGTATTATGTACGTAAAGGATGACGAAAGTATCGGTGCTGAAAAAGGAATACAACGCATACGGTATGGAATAAAAAAAAAACAAGCTTCATTAAAAGCATAGTATCCTGATTTATGATTGTCTATCCAAGAAGAAGAACAACAAGCAGATGTTCCTTAATATGGGATATGCTGTCCCCACACTGCAATGGTTGCTTCGCACCGTCTCCGCATAGAACCAGCTGGTGCAACATTTCTGGCGGTAGGAGTGCCCATTCCTCAATCAGCATCTGTTTGAGTTGTTGGGGGTTCTCCGGAGGATGTAAGCGTGCTGCAATGTGCCTCCCCAAAGCATCCCACACATGTTCGATGGGATTTAAATCTGGGGAGTACGCTGGCCAATCCATTCAAGTGATATCTTCACTTTCCAGTAGCTCCTCAACAGCAAGAGTGCATTGTCATCCATAAAAATGAAGTCTGGGCCAATGGCACCTCGGAACCTCCTCACAATAGCGATCCCCGGTTACAGACCCTCTGTCGAAAACTTGGAGCTCAGTTCGCCCGTCCAGCAAAATGCCTCCCCAGACAAGAACTCCAGAACCACCATAACGGTGTCTTTCCTTGAGGTTACTGGGGTAAAACCGGGTCCGACCTCTCTCCAAATCAAAATGCGTCGAGAATCGCTTCTGGTACAGAACCGACTCTCATCCGTAAAGAGGACACGACTCCATTGATCAGTTATCCAGTTTTTGTGCTCTCTGAACCACTGTAAACGGTGGCCAACTTTCAACTGGAGGCAGCGTTCAGGACGGCGGGTGAATAGGCCCACTTTGTGAAGGCGTCTGGCCACAGAAAACCGCGACACTTGTCGCCCGTTACTGTACAGAGTTGCTGAGCAATGACGCTTGCTGACTGCTGTCGGCCTCTTTTCGCCTACAGGACGATATATCGGTCATCCCCTGCAGTTGGCTTCCTCGGGCGGCCACCACCAACCTTTCTAACAGCTGTACCTGTGGTTTGGAACGCTTTCCAAGCGCGCGAAACGACACTTTTGTTGACTCCTAACTCTGCAGCTACACTGGTGACAGTACGCCTCTCCTCCAGCTTCCCGATCATTCTTCCACGTGTGAAGTCGTCCAGGTGATTTCTTCTAGCCATATTTCACTAACTGATTCACTGGCACTTGCAGCGAATATGTTGAATTGCGTCTCCGTCCTTCCTTTTATTCTACTGTTGAGCTGCACGCGCCGACATCACGCGTTTTGAGTACGCTCACGTCGCCTCCGACGTTTCGTTCCTGATATTTACCTACGCATGACGATTCTACTGATTTGCGTATTCATTGTACCGATCTCCAGACCTCCTTTTCTGCAATTTCATGGCTATCTGCTAAATTTTTACATTGTTGCTTATGTTTTGCACACCAGTGTATTATAATCTGGCTCTACAAGAAATCCAAAAGTTCTATCCTAGATCTACAAATAAACTGGCAGAGGAATACGTCAAGATCTACACAAATTCAGAAGATGAATCCCACTCCATTATGGCCCTTCTTGCACACAAAACATATGAATTCTACGTCATCAAGCGCAGAAATGAGAGGCAGCTCAAAATTGTATTCAAGAATCTCCCTGTTCATATAAATGTAGAAGACATCAAATCAGTACTTCAAAACCTTGGATTTATTGTGGTCAATGTGTTGTACAGCTCAAAAATAGAAAACTAAAGCTCCACTCCCAATATTCTTGACGGAGTTGAAAAGAACAAACATGGCAGATATTTACAAAATTAAGAGGTTACTTTACTTCACCATACAAGAACACAATTTGTGAACAAATGAGCAAAACTTAATATGTAAATTATTTAGAAAATATTTAATAAGTGAGGAGCAAATAATAGGGAGGGAATTACATTTACGTGACTTGATCTCGGGGTATTGGTAAGAGCGCGGATTTATAAAAAAATCAAGGGTGAGTTAGATCAGAGGAATTACATACAAGATTCATCCACGCATAGGTGGGGAAAAGGAATCACACGCAGGCGATTTTATAATTTGGTCTTGGTAATACATACAAGGACATATATACCAGTAAAAAATTTTCTAGGTTACGATGTGTTTTTGGAATTACATAAATTTTTTTGGATTGATTATTTGGATAAAATATAAGTAGTATTTTTATTCGATGCAAAGTAAGGTGAATAGGGTAGGTAAACGAAGTCAAGCATCATCGGGTGCTGTCAGTACTTGGGAGGGTGGTCCTCCAGAGAACACCGCTACAAAATCTCCCCCGACCCAGAGAAGCTCGCTTCGATGGGTATTTCATTGCGCTTTGTAGAGTACTTATTGTCTTTGGGAAGTGCATTCAGCCCTCTTAGAGAATCTGTAGTCCCGTCTGGATCCTGAAGGCCTCTTCATCACAGGGAGTGATGACAAAGACGTTGTTGAGCAATCGATTCGGCGTCTCTGCTCGTCTTTTTTTCCAAAGTTGGGCTTAAATGAATAGTTATTATACGTCTGGTTTCCCTTTTGTGTATAATACACTTCGGATGTGGAGTACAAGCCTATCCGAAGAATTCGTGTCCACCACCAAGGATTTCTCATAAGATTTCGATAGTTTAAATATCTTGCAAAGATATTCTAATTTCAAGTATTTTTAACTTTTTCGCAAAAAGATTAATAGTAAAAAGTTTAAAATTTATCCCACAAGAGAATGTAGTCCCTTCGGGGCCAGTGCGGTTTAAGAATTCCATCTATCCATCACAAGCTTATATATATATATATATATATATATTAATAATCATAAAATTATTCTTATATTTACAACATTTTAATATTATGAAACTCATAAAATAAATTTATTAGAGATTCTTTCGTACAGGTCTTCTAGTTAAAAAGACTTAAATAATTTTTTAAAAATTACTTTTCAATAAATTAATAAATAAGCAGATATTTTTCAAATACACTCTTTTTTTTTTTTATATACGAAAATACTTTTTTTGGTTAAATTTTCAAACACAAGATTTATTACGATTTTAGTTATTCTTCCGACCACTATAATATTTAATATTTATATATTTTGTAATTCTCTTTTTTACTAAATTCATCAATGATTTTTTCTGCTAAAAGAATAAATATAATTATATATATCGACAGCATACTCCTATTTAGAAAACAAACCAGATTTGTGGTAAACCAAAACTTAAATACTGCAGATTTAAGCAAAAGATACGCACTGATGCCTTTTTCTTTATATAATGAAATAAATGTGGAAATAAAGTTGGATTTTTTTTAAATATGTGATATTTTTTATATAATCAAAAATGTTAATTGTTTAACATGTAAAAATATAATAAATTTATAAAATAAAGCTAATAAAAACGAATAAATTTTGAAATAAAAAAAAATTTCGCTTCATTTAATTTTCCAAATACTTTCACTTTCATCATATACGTGTTTGTGTTGCTGTTTGCAAAACACGCTGTTGGGAGTAGTCAAATGAATGAAATCGACAATTTAGCATTGTGTCATTTTTAGGAATTTTGTAAATTTTTTTATGAGAGTGAGATTTAATGTTTGTAAAATTAAAATAAATGAAAATTCATTTGAATACTTGTCATTTTAACGTATATTTATTTATTGAAAAGTTATAAAAGCTGAGAAATGAATTTATCTGTCACTTTATATAATGGAAAATGAGTTTTTTAAACTTTTTTTATACTGTGAATGAAATTTTGTACTTATAGATATGGCTAGCATACAATTTGATTATTCGACGTTGTCGACTTCGATAAGCCGTAGCGAATTAGGATCAATTATTGGTCATCACATATTAGAAAATCCTTACGATATCCAAGAAGAATCTAATTCGGAAAAATCAAATGAGGAAGGTGAAATTTATGTTCATCCTTCTCCTCCTGACAAGTGAGTATAGACAGTATATTCTTATAATATTTTATAACAATGTTAAAGGAAAAAAAGTAATTAATTTCATTAATAAATAATAAAGCGTTAATTGGATGTATTCAAGTTATTTCTTAAATATATTTTTGAGATTGTACAATGTTTATTTTCACCGCCTAAATTTTTTTTTCATAATTATTGCATTTTTTTTTTTCAGGTATAATATAGTTTATTTGACATTTGGTCTTCTTGGTATAGGGACTCTTTTACCATGGAATTTTTTCATTACCGCAAATGATGTAAGAAATTACAATTTTTAATTCTGTTTCTAAAATAATTTTGTTACTGTAATAGCTTTTTGAAGTTAACAAGTAATGCACAATTTTATCTTTCTTGTTCAGAATTTATGATTAGAAATAAAATCACATAATATTTGTTGTCATCAGGGCTAAAAGTAATTTTTAATAGTACATTAAGAATTTATACTCTTTATACTGAAAGCTTATTCAGTACTTAAATATTAGTGTTTCTCATGTCATAAAATTTTAAAACAAATGTTTCTCATATTTAATAATCTTCTAATAAAATTGATAGGTTGCCATGCTTAATAGAAAACAAATATTCAATTTTTTTTTTAAATGCATTTAAGTAAACTTTGTAAAACACTTGAATAATATTATTTAAGTTGAAATACATAATTTTTAAATTAATTTAAAAAAATTCAGAATTTACTTTGGTAATTAATATAATAGTTTATTTTTATCAACTATTTTCTATTAATTGAATAAAATATAGTTAATTCATAATGTGGTAATTAGTTAGAATTATATAGCAATTTTTTATTAATATGCAATTTTTATATTGTTTTCAGTATTGGATGTATAAATTTCGCAGCGTTGTAAACACAAGTTGTGTTAACAATCATAATAAGTCCGATCTTCAAGCTGCATTTACAAGTTACATGGCTCTGTCTAATAATGTGCCTTATGTATCATTTCTTATCATTTGTACTCTGTTTGCTAACAGGTAAGTAGATTTTAAAAATTAATGGTACTTCATAGCTGTACCTTAAATGTAGTACCTGTAAGAAAATGTAGCTGTAATGTAAATGTAGAAAAGTACCTTAAATGTAGGTACTTGAAAAATAACAGTGCCACCCTTTAAATTACTGTAATATTATCTATAATTACATAGCTTATTATTGAAAGGAAAGAGTTTATAAAATTTGTCAAAAAATATTGGATGTATTACATAAAACAATCAGGAATGATGGTGACAATATTAATGTGCACACTATTAAAAAAATACTACAGAATATGATATAATATGTACAATTATGATTGTAAGAAAAGGATTTGCTTGGGTAAAAAAGGATCTTGTAAAATTAAATTTGTCTAACTCTAAATGTACTGCATATATATATATATATATATATATAAAAAAGTAAATATCATGGTATTTATGAATTTTAATTTGCTCATGGCCTCATAAGCAGAACTTAAAGATTGACATCATTTTTCTCTTCAATAACTATGGAACTAATCAAATTCAAAATTTAAATTAATAAATAAAAAAGCTATGTTTTAAATTAATGCAAACTGAATTTAAAAACTAATACAGTATATAAAATTTTATTTAATTTGGCATAATAAATATGATTATGAGTGACAAAATAAAATGTGTATGCATTTTAATAAAACTTTTGTGCATAAAGATTCGCTTGTTTATCAATAAAAGAAGTTTGAGAAAAAAAAAAAAAAAAAAAAAAAAAAAAGAGTAAGAAATTTTTCAGTATTATTAATCTTATTTTTGGGTAATTAAAATTTTTTTAAATAAAACTTTTTTTTTTTCATTACAATTATTTTTACCTGCTTTGGCAATATTTCACATGAAAAGTTGCATAACTCATAAGTCTTGAATTTTTATCATTCTATGTTATTTCCTTATAATTTAAACTTCTGATGCCTGCTTTATAAAATTTAACATTTAATTTAGGGCTTCTTTTAATGTGATATATTTCATGTGTTTTTCAGATTTTCCAAGTTGTTTCGTGTCATTGCTCCACTGGTTTTCCTGTTTATTCTATTTTCCATTGTTACTGCCTGTGTTTCAATTGATACTGACAGTTGTAAGTAATATGTTTTATAGCTTTTATCTTTCAAATTTAATATTCAGATCTAAATTTAATAAAAAATTTGAAATAGTGAAAAAGTTTTTGTTATCAATTATTTTAATACATAAATTTTAACATTAACATAAAAGCTAACAAAAAATATTTTTTAAAAAACTTTTTTCATAATTTGTTTCTTGTATTTTTTTGGGTTTACATTCCAATTATTCAATTGCTTTTCTCCTATCTGTCACTATTTTTGTGCAAACTTCATTAATTTTTGGCTTTTATCATACTAAATTACAATCAGTAAAGGCAATGGCTATAATACGGGAGGAAAAATGTACTTAGAAGATATTGTCTTTCCCCATAGCAATAAAAAAATCTGTTTTTTCATAACCTTTTGTTGGTAAAAGTTCAAGTGTAAGCTACCTCTGGGGGCAAAATTTATCAATTGGAAGACCTGTAGTAATATCCCATCATATTTACATTCAAATTATAGTTTTTTTTTTTTTTTTTAATAATATATTGGTCAGAAAACTCATCTTGTTTTTGACTCCTGGATCTAAGATTTTCAGCAAAAAAAATTACAGCAATATTATAGAAAATAAACCTTTACTCATATTACACCTGAGTTCATCAAATTTTCTTAACATAAATTGAATTATATTTCTAGAATTAGGGTAGTTGTTGTTTCCATTGTACTATCCAATGATTTATTGTTTCCAAAACAACTTGTTTAAAGAAGCTTGAGCATCCTTTCCTTTTAAATTCATTACAATTTCAAAGATATTGTTCCTGCATCAATTTTCTTAAGTCAGAGCTAACAAAAACATAATATTTCAATTTTACTTCTGACACATGAGAATTTTTTGTGTAAGCACTGGAAACAAGGTTCAGTTTTTGAGATGCTTTATGAGGTTTAATTTTGTGTACTATGGTGGAAATAATATTTTTTAAGAATCTGTCAAACTTGCATGTTTAATATTGTTTCATACTATAAAAAAAACACCTTTGCATTGGAACATCCAAAGGATTTTTCAGTCGTGTGACTGTTTCCATACATTAAAATAATAATAATAATGATAATAATAAATAATAATAAAAATAAACATATATTTTGTGTAGCGTCTAACACTTTTATTAGTCTCCAAACTTTATTCTGAAGTATGCAACACAAATTACACTATGTTCCATACTAATTATGCTACATTATATTCCAAATTATATTAAATAAACTCATCATAAAAACAAATGAAAAAAAGCTAAAAACAGATATCAGGATAAACACAACTGTTCATTTTATTGAGCACAAAATGAAAAAAAAAAAAAAACACATGGAAAAGGAATGATGCAGTCAATGACTCAAATCATATAGCTATTCACTACCATGTATATACCTGTATGCTTTAAGTTCAAGACTTGTAAGTATCTTTGATTTACAGTAGTTTTTAGAACTTGAATGCTATCTTTAATGCATACATAGAGGATTTAGATGCTTTTTATGAGAAAACGACATGTCCTGGGATGATATCATTTTTGAACTCAGCACGTAAAAAAATCTTAAAATGAAGCCCAAATAATGGTAAAAAAGGTCTTTCATGGTTGGCTTGTGTAATCAAAATCTTTTTACTAAGGGTCTTGAGAATTTTTTAAGTAACTCTACTTTTTCATAATATTTATAAAGTAATATTCCACACGAAAAAAGGAGGCTAAATTTTAAATTTTATGAATTCAGTTATATGAATTTTATGCTAAAAAACGTCATATGGGCTATAAGAAAAAGATAATATAAATCTTTACAAAAGTAACCTTAAACTCTATGTAAATAGTTATGAATATATTTTATTTGATTAATTGTCCATTTAATATTATGATTTTCATTGAAAACCACAATTGGGAATTATATATATTTAATTTATAGCATGTAAACTTAGTGCATTTCCAAATAATTTAAATATTTGTAAATTCATATATTTATAAATTTTTTTTAGGGCACTTCCTATTTTTGCAATTTTTAGTTTTTTTTTTTAAATTTACCATATACATTTTAATAACAATTATTATACTTTTTAAATGAAACTGACTAAAAATTAAGAAATATTTGCTATTATTCAACAAGTTTGAGTGTAAATATGACATAAATGTATGTTGTATGTAAGTAAATAAATGTAAACATGTTGTAAATTTCTTCTCAATCATTTGCAAATTTCTTCTGAATCATAGTAAAATAGAATGGTGCATTATTAAGAGAATCATTATTATGAGTTAATTAAAAAAATTATAGTGTTTTAACAACATTTTTATCAACATTTCTATAATCCTCAAAACTTTTTAATTATATTAAACTTTGTATTTAGAAATAATTATGAAGTATCATTGAATGGAATTAATTTTTAAAAATTATTTGTAAAACTCCATTAATTTCTATAGTAATTTAGAACATTTTAAAGAAAATAAAAAGAATTTGGTAATTTTTTTATTTAGAGACGCTAATAGAATATATATATATATATATACATTTTTAAATCTTTAAATTTAATTAAAATATTTCTTTTATGCATTTTTAATTATAGATGTTTTATTTTAAATTCTAAATCTGTTATTTATAAATTGATAACTGATTCTTATTTTAGGGCAAATGGGTTTTTTTACTCTGACTATATTTGTAATCATTGTTGTTGGAGGTAAATATCAAAATTTTTTTTTATGTACTTGAAAATAAAAATTCTGAATTTTAATATATATATATTGTCAAATATTTCATTATATATATATAGTTAATTTTTTCTCTTTATTGAGAGTCATTATTTTTGTCATGGTTTTAATTTAATTAAATTTTAGTAATTGTTACTGTTTATTGTTATTTCTGAATTAATGGTTTTGTTCATTAATTAACTTTTGAAAGTATGATGATATTATTTTAAAAGACTGGCTACTTAAAATTATTTCTGCTAAGAAATTCAATTTATCATAATAAATTGAACAAGATTTTTTCTTATTTTCTTCCTTTTCATGATATTATTTAGTGCCATCACTAACTTACCATTAGAAAAAAGATGCATCCTTATTCTCTCATTTTTCTTTCTAAGAAACAAATCATCCATTGCATATCATAATTATTCTTTCTGGGAGATGATGCATTGTGCTGCAAAAAGTAATTGTACTTTCTATGCAATATCAGTTTTCTGTATCTATTTTTGTTCATCTTAAAAACATCAAAATTTTCTCCTTCCATTGTGATATTAGACAACTAAATGAAACATAGTTTAATAAATAAATAAAAAATCATGCCTTAAAATCTCTTTAACAGTAGAATAGTGATTTTTGATCTGCCATATGTAAAAAATTTCCATGCAGCTTTTTACAAATAGAACTTTCCTGATATTGTTTCAATCAAATACTTTTTATTCTTATAAAATAAATGTATTTTATTATAAATAATTTTTTTCAAAAAGAGAAAAAATACCCTAATTAATAATTTGTATTTAATTTTACAGATTACACTCTTTCAAACAGCCAAAATCTTCGATTATATGATTATATATATATATAATGAAGTACTTTTTTGAATAGTAAAAATTGAAAAAAAAAAATATATGTTTTATCTTGTATGTAATATATATTAAAGAACTCTTTATGTGTTTAATAATTCCAGTTGCCAGTGCTATCCTTCAGTCTGGTGTTTCAGGTATTGCAGCTCTTCTTCCAGCTGAATACATGCATATTATGGTTTTAGGACAGGTATAAAATCTTTTATTATTTATTTACTTTATTTTAATTTAATATTGTGGTATTTTTTAACATTATTCTCATGAAGAGAAATTTCATTAAAAACATAATCAATTGCATTAAGTTTTTTTTTTGTGTGTGTGTGTGTATGTGTATTGGTGCTAAAGTTATATAGATATCTTGGTACTTTATGTTACATTACATTCTGTAAATTTAAAGTGTTTTAATAAACTTGTATTTTTTATATCATTTGTATTTAAATGCAATTTTAGTAATATGGTTTAATATAATACAATCAAATGAGGTAATTTTATTATTAAAAATAACGAAGCCATACTTTATGTAGGAATAGTTTTTCAAATTTTTGCTTAATGTTAGAAATTAAGTAGAAATTTATTTTATTTTAATTTTCTTAAGTAAAATGTTATTAACTTCAGAACTTTTAAAATTTATGCATTTGAATTATTTAAAACATGATATGATCAAATACATTTTTTATATATATATTTTTTTTTTCCTTATGTATTTAAATTGTTCTTTTTAGGCTTTTGCAGGTATATTAGCTTCTGTAGCCGAAATTATATCACTTCTTGGCAAATGTGATTCGATTAAAAGTGCCCTAATTTATTTTTTCACCTCTGATGCTGTGATACTTCTCACTTTGATTTCATATATAATCATTCAGAAATCAGTAAGCATTTTTCATTTATATACATTATTTTAAATATTAATTACTATCCAATGTCCATTCCTATATTAAATATATTATCTTTTTATATATTTCCATTCCTTAACCTAATTAAGAGTTATGTTGAAAAAATGCAACATCACATATATTATTTTTCCTATTTAAATTAAAGACAATAGAAAGATTTTTTTGTATTAAAGATATTTTTAAAGTATGTTTAAGTGCAGAAATATTTTATTGGTATTACCTGATTATGAAAATAAAAAAATATTTGTTTTTGTATGATAATTTTTTTAAACAATTAATACTTTTTGAAAACAGTTTTGCAGATTACTTTTTTTTTTTACTTTTGATTTATTAATTTATTCTCGTAGATGACAGTATCAGTCCAGAAACTTTGTGGAATTATGTTTTTAATCTATCAACCTATAACTACATGCAGTAAATGTAATATGCCCTTATATACACTACTGGCCATTAAAATTGCAACACCAGGAAGAAATGCAAATAACAAAATAATATTTATTGATAAATTATATTATATTGGCAATAACAAGTGATTAAATTTTCAAGAAATTTGGGAGCATAGATCCTGAGAAATCAGTATCCAGAACAACCATCTCTTGCAGTAATAACAGCACTTATACGCCTGGGCATTGAGCCAAACAGAGATTGGATGGCATGTACCAGGTAAAAATGCCCATGCAGCTTCAACACGATGCCACAGCTCATCAACCGTGGTGACTGGCGTATGATGACGAGGCAGTCAATCGGCAACTATGGACCAGACATTTTCTCTCAGCGAGAGATCTGGTGAACGTGCAGGCCAGGGCAACAGCCGAACATTTTTCCGTATCAAGGAAGGTCCGGACAATACCGACAACATGCAGGCCTGCATTATTCTGCTGAAACGTTGAGTTTCGCAGGGCTTGAATAAAGGGTAGAGCCACGGGTCGTAACACACCAGAAATGTAACACGCACTGTTCAAAGTGCCATCAACGCGAACAAGAGATGGCGAAAAGTATCCAATAGCACACCATCCATCACGCCAGGTGATAGGCCAGTATGACGATGACGAATGCACGCTGCCGATGTGCGTTCACCACGATGCTGAAAAACACGGTTGCGTCTATCTTGATGCTCTAAACAGAACCTGGATTCATCTGAAAATATGACTTCTCGCCCTTCATGCGCCCAGGTTCGTCATTGATCACACCGTTGAAGACACTCCTGTCTGTGATGCAGCGTCAAGGGTAGCCGCAGCCATGGTCTCAGAGCTGAGAGTCCATGCTGCTGCAAACGTCGTCGACACTTGTTGTCTTGTATTCCAATTGTAACGATTCCAATTCTTGATTCGGGACGTGGCTGCACGATCCATTAAGGCCATGCGGGTAACATGCCTGTCTTCTCGGCTGCTAGTGATAGGGAGCCATTGAGATCCAGCACGGCGCTCCATATTAACGTCCTGAACCCATCGATTCCGTATTCTGCTGACAGTCACTGGATCTCGACCGACGTCAGCAGCAATACTACGATACGATAAACTGCAATCCCGGTACGCTACAATTCGACTTTTATCAAAGTCAGAAACGTGCTTGTACGCATTTCTGCTTCTTACACGAGACATCACAAAATTTTTTAACCAGACAACAACCTTCAAATGCGATTTGTTCATGAAAAACCAGCTGAACAATTTTCTCAAACACATTGTATGTGTCGCCTGCTTTGTCTGAATGTACTGAAAAGCTAAGCATTTGCATATCACAGCACCTTCTACCTGTCATTTAAATTTCACTTCTGTACCATGTTGTCTTCTTGGTGTCGCAATTTTAATGACCAGTAGTGTAATAGATTTAAAACATTTCAATTATTGGAAAATTAATTATTTTCGACTGATTGTGTGTTTTTACATTTTCTAGCTCACATACATATATTATTTTTCACTTTTATTCCCTTAATTAGATTAAGTGCAAAAATTATATTTTATTTATCTCCTTCAAAAGGAAAAAATTCTCTAATTGGTTAACAAGATAAATTTCAATCAGGCCCCACCTTACTAACAAATTTAATCACATATTTGAATTCAATGTTCATGAATGAAGTAGAGGTTAGATTGTCAAATTTATAAAATGGTGTATTACCAGAATGTTTTCCCTAGATTATTAGGACATTATTTGGTTTACATTTGTGATTTAATTATAATAGAATTTAAGGAAATAATAAGTACTAATATAAAATGTAAAAAAAATCAGCATCTTCATATTATTATTATTATTTTTTAATCAGAAAAATCTTATTTGAAAATAATTATTATAATTTTGAAGTATAGGATAATTACAATTTTTTGGACCAAAAATTATCCATGAAATTTCTTGTTAGCTTATATTTAGTGGTGTAATATGTATTTAACTCTTTCAATCAATCCAGGCCTCCTTAAAGATTTCAAACTAAACTTCAATATCAATAAATCGATCAAGTAATCAATAAACAACTTCTTTACTTCAATCCTTTTGATTAAGGTAAAGTATTAGTTTCTATTATAAAAATATCATCAGATGTAAAATTAGCAAATGTATGTTTTTGAAATATTGGGCAATACTTAAAAGAAAAAAAAAAAAAAAAAAGGAATCAAATAGCATCAATGTTTCTTATGTTTTATTTTGAATGTCGATAATCAACTTATTTTATTTTAATATAATTCTCTTTTTTTCTTTCCAGGAATTTTTTAAATATCATACTTACAGCTTAAAAGGTAATTTTTATGAATTACTTAAAATCTATTTTAATTTTTAATTTTTCATATTTAAAACATCAGAATAATTTTTATAGATGCAACAGCACTCAAAGATGTGTCAGGAGGTATAACTAGAGAAAAAGTGTCGATTTTACATTTGTTGAAACTGGTTGGTATTTCTTATTAATTCATTTACAATCAATTATTCAGAACTATCTAATTTATGTTTAGATACTTAAATATAACATGCATTTTAAAAGGATTAAATTTACTTTTTATGTATTTGAATTTCTGAGCTATTTTCAATTAAACATATTTTATTTTTTATTGCATTGTAAAAACATCTTTAGAAATGTAATTAAAAAAATGTAGTGTTTGTTTAGGGTTTAAATTTAATTAGATGTAATACATATATGTGAAATTTTATGTAAATGATTACTTTAAAATAGATACTTTTTTTAAAGCAAAATGTAAAATTTTTATTGGGATATTATTGCAACAAATTAATGAATTATTACAATGGATGCTTTTATGAATTTTCATACTTCTAATTATGTGTATAAATTTATGTTAACCAATCTATTTTATATGTATAAATCTATGTAGCATGAACTTTTTATTCATTTCTGCTGAATTAAAAATATATTTTTAAGATGACATTGCCTACTGTACCTTTTTAGTTATTTGCATTTTTATGAAGTAAAAAACTATAAAAGACAATTAGAAAATTTCTCTATATATTTATACATATGATATTATAATGCAAAGAAATACAATTTCATTTTTTAATTATTGTTTAAAATATTGTTAAAGACAATTATATCTTGTGTTTTCTTCAACATTATATAAACAAAAGATTTTAATTGAAAATATGAAATTAAACACAAGCACTGCAACTGTTAAATACAGATAAAATAAATTTAGATTTTTTAAAATTTAAATCCTAAGAAAGATTTTTGTTTTATAAATAGTATTGTTGTAATTCTATCAATCAATGTGACCAAGAAACCATATGTGAGAATGTTTTAAATTCCTCTTTTGTTATTTTTTTGTACTTTATATTTATGGTTCATTCTATATAGTCTTTTTTTTTTTTTCTTTAAATTATTCTTTTGACTTCTTTGTTATTATTAATGTAATTTTAACTTGGAATTATTTTTATATAATGTTTAATTTTCATTAGATATGGCCTTATGCTGCAGCCATTCTTCTCGACTTTTGGGTCACAATTGGTATATTTCCTGGTTTGGCAGTATTGATTGAACCAGAAACAAGTGGTACATTATGGAATGGTAAGCTGATTTTAAATTGAATTTATGAAAGATTTACAATTTTTTTTTTTGTTGAAAAACCCAGTGGTTATTGGTTTAACATACAAAATAACCAATTATATAAAATGTATTTTTAGTATAAAATTTTTTGACTTAAAAGAATGTAATTAATTAAAATATGCTTCCTTTTAGGGAGATTGTTTATACCTGTTACATGCTTCTTGCTTTTCAACCTTAGTGATTTTTGTGGACGCATTGTTGGGGGATGGTTGCCAATAGTAAGTAATTACATTTTTACTACTACTTATTAAAATCTTATTGGCTACACATAATTTACTTTAGTTATGTTTGTGGTTTATTTAAATAAATGCATTGCTTAATTTATTATTTAATTTAATTTGATTAAAAATTTGTAACAATAGAAGCGTTTTCTTATTATATATATTGTCGAAATAATTGAATGACAATACACTTAATCTATCACTTTTTAACATATATAATCATTCTACTTCCATGATCATGGTAAGATTTTTTTTAACCAAGATAATCAGAAAACATTCTTCACTCACTAATAAGTAAAGCATTGTAAACATAACTATGCAACTGTTTTGTTTACAAATATTAAAGTGTTAAGGCTTCACAATGACATTATATTCTTATAGTAAATCCTATTTATAATTAGTAATGATGAAATATTTTTGAGATTACCTTAATTTTAAATACAAATATGTATTAAAAGTATCCAAAATATTGTTTAAAATAACATTTATATTTTAATTATCTAACATAAATTATGATTTCATACTATCATCATGTCATGTATTATAAATTTTCTCTCATAGCCCCATTCCAAGCGAATGCATCTACTTGCTTTTTGTGCACTGAGAATAATCTTTTTTCCTTTGATTATGCTATGCAATCTCAATCCACGCTATCATCTACCTGTGCTGTTCTCGAGTGATATATATTACATCTCTTTTATGACAATGCTGGGTTTTACAAATGGGTATTTTGTTGCTGTAGCAATGGTAGTTGGAATAAAGTAAGTCAGATTTTGCAATTATTTTTTCTCTTTTTTGTTATAATATAAAAGTACATAAAATATTAAAAAAAAAATCTATTAATGGTAATATTTTTTTCAGGTCAGTGAATCCTTTACTGCAAGAAATGGCTGGAATTATTCTTTCTACTTTTTTGGGAGCTGGTCTTATGTTAGGAGCACTTATGTCATATATTTGTATTAAAATTGTATAAAATGGGCATTTTTTTACAATGCTTTTCTAATTAAAGTGGATATTAATTGTCCATCTCCATTTTTAGTAAATGTGAAATCTAATCAGATTTGTCCATTTTTGAATTGCTATTTTTCATATGCATGCAAATTTTAATACCTCTTGAGTTTAGGTTAAAAAAACTACAGATGTTTGATAAATGATATGAAATTACTATATATAATAAGGTCTTCAAGTTTTATATCTACTTTTATTGATATTATACAACCACCACCGGATTTTTATTAATTTGCCTCCGATATATATTGTGATAGTAGTGTTTTAGTTATTTTCTTGTGATGCATTTAATTTAAGTATGTTGTAAAATTTATTTATAAATATTTGTCTTGTCTTATTTATTTGTAATATAATATTTAAATTCAATTGACGTAACAAGCCAATTTTTTTATGTATTTAATTTCCAAAGAAATGGTTACCATATTTATCCTTTTTACTTGATGTTTCATCATTAACACACATATTTGCTGTTTAATTTTATATTATGTTTTAAGAAATATTTCAATAAATCATAATTCTAAATCTGATCATAAAATGTTTAGTACTTTATTTTTATAGTAGAAATGAATACGGGCAACTAAAATTGTCTAAACTGTGCACAAAAAAAAAAAAAAAAAAAAATTTTTACATTCAAAAATCCAACATAAAAGTTAAATGAAAGTGTCATATGGTTCACTTAATGACTTGTATTTTACAATTGCCTTCAGAAATTGAACTTTTTAAAGCATATCTACAGAATGAGTAACAGGACAATTTTCGTAAAAGTCCTCGAAACAGTTATATTATAATTTGATGTCTTAATAACTTGAATGTAGTGGTCCACTGCTTAAAGAATGATGTTATAATAATATAAAAGTTAAAAAGCAATTCCTTAATCTTAGGAATAAAATGGGAAGGTGTTTTAAAGTCTCGAGAATGAATTAAAAATATACTCAATTACATGGTTTTGTTGAAAAGTTTGTGATATTACACAAGAGGCATCTTAATCAGTGGTGATGCACAGACTGGCATGGCTTTTTTTAGCTGCTTACCTTATTATAAAAAAGCAAGCATTTAAATATATCTAATTTTCATAATAGGAACTAATAGCATTAAGGGGGGAAAAAAAACATACATAGGCACTCTTTATTCATCTTGACATACCATCTTCAGTTAAAAATAATCATTCTGTAGTATTATCTGCTCTTAATGCATTTTATAAAAATCAACATCTGCCTCTAAAAGCTAGATTAATGTACTGATGAACATTACAAACAAATTTAATGCAATATCCCTGTTCCCATTCTCCATGTTATAAAAGAACATTGAGAATGGGAAGAGGGATATTGCATTAAATTTGTTTGTAATGTTAATCAGTTTTATGTATATTTACATCTGTGTCCATGTTGACACAGATGTAAATATACATAAAACTGACCAATATTAAACACTTAAAAGTGGCACACATTTATTGTTCTCTTCCTCATGAAAATGGGAGTTATGCACCCAATTCATTTAAGTATTTTTCTCTTTTAGGAACAAATACAGTATTAAATACTTCGAAAAAATTTTAATGTCAAATAAATGAAACAGTTTACATGTGATTTTTAAAATAATACATAAGAATACAGAATAACTTAATAAAAAGAAAACATTGCATTCATAGAATAATTAAGTAAAATGCAGCCAAATTTTTTTCTTTTAATTTTATTATAATACATATATTAATAGGCCTAAATTAAAACCTTTTTATAATATTTAAACAGACTTTTTGAACTAGATATATTTTTTGAGCATAGTTTAGAATGGTTACATTTATTTCGTGTGTTAAATTATTATGTTGTACAATTTTACTCTATATTCATTAAAATACAGATAAATTCACATCTTTCCACTTAAAATAATTAACTTTAATCTCAAAAAAATTGATTTGAATAATTTATATAACTAATGTTAAGAATGTATTCCAATTCATAACTCTTACAAAAAAAAAAAAAAAAAAAAAGAGTTTAGTGTATTTTTTAATACAGGATAAAACAAAACATTTTTAATTCTGCCTAAGTAAATTTATGGAACATTGTGTCATATGACTAATAAAAGATAAAAAAGTATCACTTATTAATTTTATATAAATATCTTGGTACATTTTAGGAAAAAAACAACAATCTATATCACCGGAATAAGCCAAGAGTGCATATTTAAAGACAAAGCATAAAACAGGATGGTGTATAAATTCATATCTATAAAATTATATACAGTAAGTGCTATTTAATCCAACACTTCCTACATTGAGTAAGTAGTTCTTTGTTTTTTTTTAATGAGCTGGTGGATTTGGGTGTTTACTTTGACTGCCAAATAGCTACAAAATGCTATTTGCATTTTCACCCACACTTTATCTTAATCAGTTTTCATTTTAGTACACAATATAAAATTCATATATAAACAGCATTTTTTTGAAGAGATCAAAATCATGATAGAAATGAGATTTTTTTAAATCTATACAAGAATATTCAATATAATTAAGGTTAAATATTTGAATTTAATTTTATATTTGCAAGAATCACAAAATGTTTTATCAGGTATTTTGTATGCAGGTTCAGAATGTGTTCAATACATTAAATATATATTAGGTGGTTCCACATGTAGTTAATGTTTTATCAGTATTATGTTAATTAAGATATATAATAATCTTAATATATCATTTTATTAAAATGAAATATAACAATATATTCTGTGCTTTATAATGGCATCTCTTTTGCTCACATATAGGTATTTTTTTTGGAACATACCACTTTTCTCCTAATAACTACCACATTTTTAAACATTTAGAATTATTTTGAATGAATAAATGCTTTTTAAATCATTGAGTCTAGAAAATGTTCTTCAAAACTGGCATAAAAATGCTTTGTAATCGATGGCAGAAGTGCACTGATGAAGATGGAGCATATTTAGATTAAATAAGTTCAAATATTTCTTAAAAGTTCATTTCATATGGAACAATCTAATATGTGTAATTAATCATTCAAATTTTTAAGCTAGAGCGATGTTTCTTTGGTATCCCCGTTAAAGTTATAGTGACTTCCACTAATTGGGAATGTGCAGGATTAAAGAGCACTTAACTGCAATATGAATTTTTAGTAAATAAAAATGAGTACGATGTCAAATAACCAGAAGTGAAAAATGCAAATAATACTTAAGAAAATTTAATAAAATTGCTCTATTTTTTTTGATTTACAAGTGCTGCATTAATTGAAA
The DNA here is from genome assembly GCA_021605075.1 of Caerostris darwini. Taxonomy (NCBI): domain Eukaryota; kingdom Metazoa; phylum Arthropoda; class Arachnida; order Araneae; family Araneidae; genus Caerostris; species Caerostris darwini. Next base: position 103,527 of record BPLQ01007992.1, on the reverse strand, counting down.
AATAATTAAAAAACATATTCATCTACATAAATCAAAAGTCTGAAAAATACAAATAAATACTACATGAACAAAAACTAATTAAAAGGGACAATTCCTTGAGAAAATGCAACATAATTTGGGTTTTAACCTCAAATTATAAGTTTTATAAGACAGTACTATACATACCAAATACATTCCCCCCACAAAATTCTAAACAAAATTATCGTTTTCCAAATGACGAACCCTAACCCTTTGTTTATAATGATATTCTTTTAAATATGCCTTAATTTTTTTAGGCAATTTTAGTTCATTGATCCCATCATATTTTATACAATCAGAAATCACTGCTCGACACAAATGCTGCAAGTCGAACGGGAAGTTACGATGCACTGGTATAGTCAGCATGGGTTCGAAAAACATGCAACAAATTGGATTTTTATAATGCTCCACCAGTCCACAAACAGTTGAGGATGTAAATACATTTGGGTCGTGGGAGTCGAAGCTAAACTTATGGTTGAGCTGTTCGATACGAGCATGGAGGGTTCGTCCATAACGCCGAAAGCTGACACTAAAAAGAAATTCTTCCTGTGCACTGTCTCTCAAAAGAAATGTACCTTCGGGTTTCTTGTCCAATTGCTTTTCAGCTTTGTAGCGGTCCATTTTGCCCCAGTAGAAACTACAGTTGGTAATTTCCAGCAAATCAGGGACAAGATGATGCACGTAGTCGACCTGAGTATGGGCATTTGAAGAAAAAAGATTAAGGCTACAAGAGCGTCGATCAAGAGAGGAATGGGTATTTTCAACATTATAACCCACATTTCCATATTGAATGATCAATGGGCTCCGTACAATTGAGAGTCTCATATGTTCTTGAAGTGCTAAGGTTAGTTCACTAATACTAATTTCATTTATAGATAGAGGTTGTTGTGATGATGATTGACATGTTATAAAAAGATTACTATTGGAAGCTTCTCCCATCTGTAAAGAAAATTAAAAATTAATTACATTACTCTAAAACAATATTATGTTGAATTTTAGCCAGAACAAAAAAAAATATAGTGATTTTAATTATTTTACAAGATACTAACATATTTAAATCAAAGTTACAGTATCATAAAACTTTAAAAACATTTTTATATGAAATATCCTTTTAACACGACTTATAATATAGTAATTCTATATTATATATAAAAATAAAATAAAAAGAAAGAAAGAAATATACTCTCAAATTGGTTTAATACCAAATGATAATTAAAACTTGGAAAGGTAGGATTTATAATTAATTTATTAAATTCTATTTCCATTGATTTAAGATAAAAATAATGATTAAGTGAAAAATAGTACAGCTTTATAAATGCACAAATGCCAAGTTCTAAGTCTGCCAATCAGAAAATATAATAATTTCATTACATATATGCATTAAAAGGAAAAAAATTATAAACATGTTAAATCATGATTTTTACCTCACATCCATAAATATTATGGACAAAATGTAATACTTGGCATCTCTGTATTCACCATTCAATAACAATTATTAAAAAAAAAAAAAAAAAAAAAAAACATTTCTGCATAAATTTTAATTAAATAAAATAGTCTAATATATTTACTAGATTATTTTTTTCTTAAAACAAGTATTTAAAGAAAAGCATTTAGAAAATATTTATACAAAAATCAATGCAATTAATTATTAAGCTAAAAAATTAAACTTTTTTAATTAAAATTGTTTTCTAAATAATGTAGTACCTGTCGCGGAGTATAATCACGGGAATATTCCCTTGGTACCGGCACCCTTCTGTTTAATATACTAGGATCCATTACTCCAGAACTGTCACCTGCGGCAGCACCAGAACATGAAACTACAGCCAAAGCATTACTTCTTGCTGCCTCAGATGGCTGCTCATGTGTTGTATTTTTATCAGTCCCTGAAGAATTCTTCTCAGCTGCAGAGGAAGCTTTTGTTTTTCTGTACCCTGTACAAATGCATGTTACATTTTCAATAGATACTTCTGACACCACAGAGCTGCAACTGTCACGCCATGTATCTCGAGTGAGGCTGAATGTACGCTTTTTCGGCTTCTCTTTGTTGAAGCCCTTCTGCCATTTGCCAAAGGAGAAAGTTTTCAGCTGTCGCTTAACACTGCGTTTTGACTTGCAAGAGGTATCACCATTTTTGTGTTTCTTGTCATATGAGCGATCTGTTCCAGAAGCTTCGTTTCCTTCCCCACTCTCTTCGCTGCCAGAAGTATCTTCCATTGGATGTTTTTTTTATCTAGATAAATAAATTTACAAAAAATATATAAATAAAAATTTTGATTAACAGCACTTATGTTTTAATATTTATTTATAATTTCAGGATTTTGGTATATTCACCAGAAAATCTTTTCACTAGCTTAAATCTTTAAAAACTTAAATATAAATGTTATGCAATTTGAACCTATAATTAAAAAAGGGTAATTCCCCTAAGATTAAAAAAATGTTTTATCTACAATCTTAAATAAAATGCTTTTAAATAAAATTTTTTAAGTCACACATATTTCTGAAAAATCTACTTATTTGAGCAATGTTTCTTAGGCTGTTTCACAAGAATTTGTTTTCTAATAAAATTTGTTAAAATATTATTAACGTGAAAAAAAAATCAAGAAGCTATGATAGATGCTGAGAAGTTAATTTCAAAGGAGATTTTTCAGTAGTTTTTGATGCATTCCAGTAATGGAGATAAGGGTGTGCAAACATGGTAAATACATACCCTACCTTCAAATTGAAAATATCACCAATATAACTATACATTTACATCCCCAAAAGTGTACATTCCTAACCATAGTTGCTTTTCATAATATTATCAAATAATGGAGCAAATTATTTTTTACAAATTCAGAGTTTTCACTGGAGATTTCAAAATCGTTTCCACATTTATCATTAAATAGGGTTAATTTAGAGATTATTTAAGATCTAATACCATGAAACATGTTCTAAAGTTATTTATTGTAGATTAGACATTAAGTTTAGTCTACAATAAATAATTTTAGAACATCTATATTAATAAGAAACAAATATAAACTTTTTAAATGTTACACCAGCATGAAAATTTATAAGTATATATATAGAGAGAGAGAGAGAGACATTTAAATCAAAATATTATTATATTTATAAGATTATTAGGTACTTACGTATTAACGGTACCTTGGCGACAGTTGCGGCAATAAAGAGCACACGCACCAACCGCAGCTACAGATTTGGCGGTTTTTGAGTGGCGCAAATCTATTCTATTGGTTTGGTAACCTTAGTAGCTGTTAGATTGGTGACACTTAAAAACCGCCAAGTCTTTCGCCAAGGTACCGTTAATACGTAAGTACCGATTATTATTAGTTATAAGTCCTTTATTATTAGTTTAGTCATTTATACAAAGATGACCCAAGTCAACAATTATTTTTTTTTATACTAATGGGAGAAAGCAATAGTAACAATACATTAATTTGTACAAAATATTTTTTTAAAAATTAATGTTAATTTAATTAAAATAATGCACTATTTTTCATGAAATTTGGTGCTATTTTTTGCAACTTATTAAAGGAAAGAATAATTTGTATGATGCAAACAATAATTGGCCCCTTTTATGAACTGATGCTGTTCAGTTTGTTTTTCTCCCCCATTTATATTTATTTCCATGTGAAACTCCCTCTATAGATATAAATGTTTTTTTTTATTAAATAACATTTACATAAATAATTTTTTTTGTTATTTCACATACAAATTATAGAAAAACTTGGCATCTTTGTGCCTTTAGATTACTCCCAAAATATTCCTTCATTATTCATCTTTAAAACGTTTCTGACTTCAATAGAAAGATGTTTTATTGCTAAATTTGAGTATAAATTATCATAGATGAATGAAAAGTACAACAAATTTCCTTATATGTGTGAAGCAGATTAGAATGTTAGAAAATGCTAAATAAACATATGCTTTGAAATAAAACCTCAGCCAAATTGCAAAACAGGAGCTGTTGGGATTTGGCGATTTTCTTGTGGCGCCAATTGTGCGACAAAACCGGATTTCTTGTATTGGTTGCAATTCCCTTCACTTACAATTGCAACCCTTTTCTTGGTGCAATTAAGTGAAAAGAAATTTCGACACCAAATCCCACCAGCCCTTATTCTGCAATTTTGCCTCTCATCAACAAAAATAATAAAATTTCACCTTGGTGATTTACCTTTTCAAAAAAAAAAAAAAAACTACCACATCATTTAATTAAGATTTTTTTTTTTTTTTTGCACAATATGAAGAGGAAAATGGAAAAACAGTCATTTTAGCAACGAAAACATCAATCATTTTTGCAACTAAAACTCCAATTAAACATTCAATATCCTGCATTAATTTTTTCTCTCAAGAAGATTCATTTGGGATGATCTCAAATTACAATAGTATTTTAGAAGTGAAACTCTCACACTAATTTTATCAATCTCAACATATGTACTCAAAATCATTACATTATTTTATCAGATAATTTCTCTGCCGTCCGAGCTCTCCAAAATTGTAATTTTAAATCTATACGAGTTACAGAACTTGTTGGAAATCATCTGAAACAAAACATAAGATCAATTTTATCTTTGCAATTCATCTGGAATCTAGGTCAAATAGGCATAACCAAAAACAAACAAGCAGATTCCTTAGCAAAATTCTAGTATGACGCAATGATTTTAAATTGAATATCTCTGGAAGACATCCTCTATCATGAAAAGAAGTCAACATTTAAAAATGCAGAGGAACAATGGAACAAAGACAAATATACACTGGATCTGATTCATTTAAATAATATTAAACCAATTCATCGTCCCTTCCTTATCAGTATAAAAGTACCAATTTCACGATTTCACACTAAGATTTATCCTTCTAAAGTTAAACTCAATAGATTTGGATTAACATTTTCTCCTCTAAGCTTAAGCTGTAATAAAGTGGAAACAGAGGAACGCAATTAAATTATATAGTTTTAGTGCGTGTATGTTAACTCCTATATTATTTAGAGAAAGAAGTTCTATACCATATTCCAGTACTTCTTTTTTATTTATATTATTGTTTTCAATTTTAAGAGTAAAATTTAAAGTACATACAGAGTTACTGTTCAAGTTCTTGCTTATAAAAAATTAATTTAGGGAATAAAAAGAAGCAAAATATTTCTTTTAAATGGTGATCACATATTAACTATATAATTAAAAAAAATCAATTACAAGAAAACAAAATACATATAAGAATAACAAATATAAATAAAAAACAATTTTTAAGTAGTGACACGAATTTTAATATTTTAAGTTTATTAAAAGATGAAGAGTACACATCAATAATTCTTCAATGAAATAAAAAGTCTCAGAAACAAGTTAACTTCAAAGTTGTAATAATACTTTTAAAGGACATTTATCAACAGAAACTAATTAAAATAAAAAAAAAAACAGATTTTACATAAATTTAAATAGATTATGTACTGGTAATTTATCTTGTCAGAATTCTAAATATATCTTATTGTATTCATTATTCTAAATCTAAATATGATATTCTTCTTTTTTTGGCAGAATTCGAAACTATGAGATTTATAAAGCAAAAACATAATCATCATCAATGATTATTATAAATTTTTTTATGTTAGGTATAAATATTAATCCTAATATGTCAACTAGAACAAATGCATAAAATGATGCAAATGATCTTCTAAAATGCATATTCAAAACTTTTACACAATTTACAACAAATACAATTTGTATCAAATATAGAAATTATTTTATAATTATATAAAATTACATTATAAAATGTAAAAACAATAATGATCAGAAAGTTAAGAACACACCACAATAAAACAATTAAAGACTAAGTTTTAATTTATTGCAAATTGAATCCATTTTGCATTATTTTTTTCGAGTCACAACATGCATAATCAAGAAAGTATATAACAAACTCTATAATTTAAGCAATACTTTTATTATAAAGGAAAACCGAAACCAAAATAAATTTGGTCAATTTTAGTGAGCCGATTTAAAAAGTATGTCATCGCACAGGATACTATTGCAGCACAATTAATACATCTGATAAATATCAGGTTTATATAATTAACATAATTAAAAAAATTATAGAAACTACATAGCAGAAGTTAAACTGCCAATAATTACAAGATATAAATTATAATTTCCAAATCACCAAAGAGAGTGAGTAAATAATTCAGAAAACGAGGCCACAGAAAACACAATGCAAAACAAGCCCATAAATCATTCCAGAAAGCTATGAATTGAGATTTTCTTCATTCTTAAACTATAAATATGATTTCTGAATACAAAATTTACTACAAGTGTGGAAAAATTAAATAAGAAAGTGAATTATTATTTTCAACGTGTCCAATGATAGAATGCTTTACGATCAATTTGAAAATAATTTTTATAAATCTAATCTACTATTATATAAATAGATTTTATTTTCTGAACTAAACGCTTAATTTCATATCTCCATCAAATTAAAACAGAGGAAGACCAGATGACTGAGATGTATACAAATAAGCAAATAAACATACCTATATACACAACACAAAACCTACATACGCCATTTTATGTTCATGAAAGCATAATTCATTTCCTTCCTTTCACAAATCAGATGTTCTGGTTGACGAATTTTCATTTCGAAACAAAAGAATGTATTTAGAAATTGAAGGGTAGGCAATTATTTTTATTTTAAGAAAATATTATATGATTTTCTTAAAATATTTGATAGCAGAAATAAAGGAAATCACATAATTAAAAAATAATAATTAAAGATTAAAACTATTTATTTATAATTTTGTAAGTAATTGCATTAAAATTATTAAATTAAAGAAAGTAGTTTTTCGGAATCTTAATGTATGAAATTTATTATATCTTCAGTATATTAAATTATTAAAAAAAAAAGCAGTTAAGGATTTAAGAAGGAGTGAAACAACTTATCTTTTTGCCGATTGTAAATTTACTAAATTCTCGCGTGTTCAGTCGTTCCGACTGTTTTTTTATGTGTGAGTTTTATTTAATGTGTATACGTTATGAATATACGAAAGAAATCAAATTTTTCTGTAAATGGAGAATATTTTGCTTTGTCTAATGAGGACGGATCATTGAAAATTTTTGAAACATCTACAAACACTGTGAAACGAGAATGCATTTTAAATTCCTCTACTAACTATAGATGTTCTTCACTCATTTGGGGTCCTACTAAACATGAAGTTGTAAGTTAACAAATGAAACATTATCATAAAAATTATATGGGACAATAAATTGTAATCAATTTTAAAAGAATATATTTTCTGTACTACATCTGATGCTCGTTTTACTTACTGTACTACATCTGATGCTTATTTCACTACGCCGCTCTTTTATTTTTAACTTATAAGTTTGAAACATTAATGTCAATCTTTAAAATTTATTGGAAAACTAATGAATTTTTTTGTCAAAAAAAGTTATAAAACATCTAATAACTATATGGTTTCAAATAAATAAAACGATTGTATGTCGGTTTCATAATTTTATACGGTAAAATTATAAATACAATGTCAGATTTTAAATTATTTCTTACTCTATTTTATTTATCTGGATTAAAATATTAATTTTTGTGGGATTAATTTAATTTAAGTTTGCTTTTTTTCCATATTATGTTAGGTAAAACGTTTATTGGGAAATAGCATATGTGGCAACAATGTTTACTGTTTGTTATAAAATTTAAAGACAACTTGCTCTGTAGTTTGAAATATATCTGCAATGTCTTATAAAATTATTATTGTGGTATTTAATTCATTTATACTTTATTATAAAATGTTTATCAACATTTATAATATATAATTTTTTTATTCTGATGATTGATTTTGGCTATTTTTAAATCTCTGAAATCTAATATTATTAATGAGCATTGCAAAATTCAAAAGTTTACTTAGGAATTAAGATATTCTAATAATGCATTAATTTAAATGATTAGGAGAGAAAAAATGAAATATTGCTAATTCAGAGGAAACTCAAGATTTTCACACTCTATTTTCAAGATTTTTACTGTGAGTATTTAATAAAATTTCCATACCAAAAGTCTTTCATATAATAAGTTTTTGTTAGGAATAGAAAACTTCACTTGAGGACAAATTTGGGTTCTAGCCTTGGTTGGTAATATTACATTATAAAACATAAATGTATGTTTTGAATAGAATTTGCATAATGATAAGATGTTCATGAAGTTTCAGCTTCTTTTCCTTCTATAAATTTATTTTTGTTTTTTCCATTGATCCTTTTCTTAGGCATACTAGTATAAACTCTAGATTTTCCTTTTTGTCTTGATAAGTTTTACTTTTTCCTTAATATACCTTCATGATATGGACATATACTTACAGTAGGTAATTGTTTATTATGAATCCTTGCATATCAATGGTTCAGTATGGTTTTTATGTAATAATTCATTTTATTGAAGTTATTCATGTTATTTCATTACTATTGATAAGATCTTTATTAATAACTTGATGTTCAGGATTGGTAATATAGGTGTAAGAAAAATCTTATCTAAATTCTGATTGATTTACTGGAAAAATGCCAGGTATTTCAAAACCTGATATAATATTACTTGATATAAATGATTTAAAATATGCTTTCACTGCTAAGGAAGAAAACTAGGATGATCTGTTGTACTAGGATGATTTAGCAACCAGTCATTAAAAGCAATTTTACAGGCTCCGTTTTACTTTAAATTGCAACATCCAATGTTTAAAATTTATAAGAAAAATATGGTAGGAAATAAAGTAAAATAATACTTTTTTCATTTGCTTATGTTATAGCTTGAATTAAAATGTGTTAATGATCAGTAAGCAATAGAATATGGTTATCAATATCTCAGAATTCATGTTTTTTTATGTGCTAACAATTAAACACTCTTTTGTCATACATCCACTTTTTGAAGCTGAACTTCCAGTTGGAGCTTCAAGAATAAAATGATCCTTATACTTCACTGAGGGAAAAATAAAAATGGGAAGAATAGTATTCCTAGTTACAGATATAGTACCACAAAATGAAACTAATTATCTGCATTCTCCAGATATTATTTGTCTAACTTGTTTTTTTCCTAATTGTGTATTTAGGATTGTAAAACTATTGTGATTCCTGTTTCATCAACATTTTTACTGTCAGATTTGAATTTGTAATTCTCCACAACACAACAATTGTCAAAAAATTTACCTACATTTTTTCTTATTAAATATTTATTCTTCACGTAAGTTTTCTGGCTTAAGTAGGGAAAGCTTTGGACGCCTTTTAATATAAGCTTATATCCAATCAATGTCAGCACATTCATTAGCATTTCAACTGCTTGACATTACTTTTTCAGCATATTGATATGCTAGTACTTGTAGAAATGTCAATCTATAAGAAATTTTTCTAAGGCATCAAGACATGTTTATAAAGAAATTACTTTTTATCTGTATTAACTTGGTGTAATACTGATAAAAAGTAATTTCTTTATATAATATTTTGTAGTGTAATATTAAAAATAATTACTTTTTATCTGTAAATACTTGGTGGCATCAGCATTTTAATATCAACATTGATTGTACTATATATTAAATTCAATTCCTTACATTAGGGTTCTGTTATTTTTACTCTTTTATGAAAGCACTAAATTGTAATATTTTGTGACTGCTCACAGCTTTTTTTCTTTAAAATTACATTTTTCAATAATTTTTCTAATTCACAATATAAAATTAACTACATTTTACTGTCATAAAACAACTCCCCAATAAAACAATCATATTCATGCCACTTAGAAAATCTATAAGAACTATGTAAATGGTTTTATCAAAAAGCAAGTGTGACAATATTGACAGCTGATGTTTATACACTTTAGGGAAGATATTTTTTTCCATTTTCTTCATTGCTCAAATCTGAATCTTCAAAATTGACTACTTTGTTCCAATTTTGTTTTGTGCTCACGTTCAGATATACCATTAATTTCAGAATAATTTAGACTATCACCAATTTTACTATCTGTAGGAACACTCCAACAAGATCTCTTAAGGCTCACTGCTGAAGATGCTTGTTTGACCAATCACTAGCCTCACCGCTGTCGCCTGAAACCGGTTTGCAGTTCGCTATTGGAGTAGCCCAACTTTCAACTCGAAGCGGTTTTTCACTGGGCGTAATGCTATTTCTGACGTTTCGCTGTGAAGGGGTCGAAAAAATTTTGTCGCTTGCCTCTTGAATCTTCACGTCTCTCGCCTTGGTGGGAATGAGCCTTTAGTCACTGCTGTTTGTGCTCACAGGCTGTCATCGTCATTATGCTATGTGCCTCTAAAACGATAACATGGAATCAAAAGAGAACCTTATACCCTTATATTAGAATGTAATATCACTTTTTTTTTTTTTTTTGGTTTTCCATTATATGTAACCATGGAAAGTATCACCCAAAAATTTAGAAATTATTAAAAATCAAATAAATAATGAATTTTAAAAAGTTACATGAAATTAATACAAAAAAAAAATAAGTAATGATGTAATTCTAGTCATGTGTAACAGCATATTAAATTTAATTAATTGGGTTTAATCTCTTTCCACATTATTAAATTTATCAAAATTATAAATATCTTTAAAAACGGTTTGAAATGCATCACCCTAAAAGCTCTGATGTAACCAGAAATACTTAGAGAAAATAAGATCTTTATTCATTATCTTAATTATTATGTTTTATTTCTTTCAAATACTTTGCAGGAATTTTTGTATATTTAATACTTAAATATCAAGTTAATATTAAAATTTTTGAGTATTTATGTAAATGCTAGTAATATTTGTAATTTTTTCATGGTAGATTTTACTTAAAATGCCAATATTGCTAGTCTTGAAAATAAATGTTAACATAAATGAAAAAGTGTTAATTATTCAATACTAATGAAAGTCAAAGTATTAATTTTGTGAGTTCTCATGCTTCATCCTAAAATAATCCATATTTTCTAAAAATTATTAATTTTATAAAAGTAAAAGTGAATTATTTATTTACAGAATCTTGCTGAAAGAAAAAAAATTGAAGATGACCAAGGCTTCACAAATGCTCAATATTTGATAATAGGTACTGAAGAAGGACACATTCTTCTGTATGATTTTATTGAAGAAAAGTTTTTTAATCATTTTGTAAGTGTATTATATCAAGCATTTCTAAAGTCTTAATTGTAAGTGCATAGTATATATCGAAGCATTGTTTAATTCAAATTTCTTTTTTTAGATTACTTCACATTCTGATGCTGTAAATGATCTTTTTTGGCACTCATCGTCAAGTAGATTGTTTAGTTGTTCAACTGATAAATCAATTGGTATATGGGACATAACATCTACCAAAATACAAAGGTAAAAATTTTTTAAACTTGCATTCATTTTATTTTAAAAGTAATCATGGCACTATTTGATTTTTGTATAGAATTTTTTATCATAAAATCTATAAATAATAATTATCGATAATTTTTTATTCACAGTTAACTGTCAAAAGAAATAGATTTTTATTAATATTATTAAATTTATTTATAAACCACACTAACACTAAAAGCTATGTAAATCAATTTCAAATAATATACAATTATAAAATATTTCAAGTTCCCTACATTAGAGAAGCATCTCAATTAACTTTAAACTTACTCTTTACAGAGCTTTATAAATGACTTAGTTTGGGTTTTTATGATATTTGTGTTTCTCTTGTTTTAAGTCCCATCTAGATAAGAACAATCGAGTAGAGTCGCTAATCAATTATAAACTAATTTTTTACAACCCACTGTTATGTTGTGTTCCAATCCTACACCAACTAGAGTCTGATTTTTCCGCACTTTAAAGGGATATTCTAGTGGACCCCATTTCGAACCAGCTGTCTCTTGCTGCCAGAGATAACGTCTCACAAGTAGACAAGAGTCCCTTAAAGCGAGATCCTACTGGGTTGACTCAACTCATTTCGTACTCTTGTTTGGACGCCACTTAATGTACATAACAAATAATTGCATTTCACTTTCTGAGTAGTCTTTTTCTTACAACTGTGAGTAAGATTCATCTGCAAACTTGCTTAATCTGTTACCAAAATTGCCAACTTGTTGCATTTTAAATGCTTACTCTACACAGTGATCATTTTGAATATTTTCAAAGACTAAGTGTTCTTTTTATAATGAATCTCGTTAACACTAATATCAACACTTAACATTATTAAACACTAAATATTTACAAATAATTTTATAATACATTTTATATATGTAATCTATAAGTGTTAATTCTTTTCTGATTTTTAATATAATTAATTTTACATTTATAGAATTAAATACAACAAAATCTTTTTAATAAAAAATATTCAATAAAGTCAATATATTAAAAAAAATTTTAACATTGTTGAGATTTTGAAATTTGTCTTCCTTCCAATAATATTATCTACAGTTTAAGAAATAATAAGATGGAATTTAAGTGACTGTTGATTATTGAATAAATAAAAATGTATTGAAAAAGTTAGTATTTTTTATATTACTGACATAATTACACTTTATTATCATGGTTAATAAATTAAAAAATGCATTATTTCTTATATACAATAGTCTGTAAAATCAATAGAGAGTTTTTACATAACGTTTTTTTTTTATTGTCCGATATTTTTTTCTCCCTAGCGCACATGCTCATAGGAAACACTGTACTATTGCGCAAGCATATCTAGCACTAGGGAGAAAAAAATTATCGGACGATAAAAAAATGTTATGCAAAAACTCTCTATTCATTTAAAAATCCTATTTAGTTATCTGCGTATAGTTAACTCGCTTTATAATGTCTTCCAATGAATTTTAAAACCATTATGATATTCAGCTAAAAGTATTTTTTTTATTAAATTAAAGTATGTTTGCTTGTTTGACAAAAACATGAAAACAAGGACTTTTTTTCCCTCTCAATTCATTTTGTGGGGAAAGAAAAACTTAATTTTATTTTCATATATTTAACTTTAATATTTTTAAATAGCTTAAAACATTATTATTATTATGAAGTAAACATATGTATATCAACCACCATGAAATAAATTAACATTATTTATTAATTAAGAATTTTAAGACTATTTTTCTTTCATGGAAAGAAATATTTCCGAGGTAAAATATAAGTTATTGATGTTCATAATAAGCAAAAACAACTAATTTATATTAAATTGATGTGCTTCTTTAAATGTTTTCTTCCATCAACAGATTATTCAATCTTTTTTAACTTCTTATCAATTGTATGCTCTTATTAATTTAATATATAATATGTGAAAATATATATTTTATAGGTATGTGATATAAGTACTAACTGTTGTTTTTAAAATTGTAGTAAATGGGAAGCTGATAATGAGCCTCTTAATTCAATTTGTGTAATAGACAATGAAAATTTGCTTGCAGCAAGTACTTCAATTACGTGGTGGAATATAAAAGAACAGACCATAATAAAGGTAATAATAAGTGGTTTGCTAAGTATTGCAGTTTAATGCATGTTAACATAAATAAATAAGAGGGGATACCTAAAAATAACCGGAATTTCTTTATAATAGCCTGTATTGTTTTTATAAAATAACCTTAACACCTTCAATATACTGTCCATTTAACTTTATGCACTTGCCATATCTATGATTTCATTGTTCAAACTTGTTTGTATGGTTGATAGCTCCTGGATTGTTTTTTTCTTTAACTCCTCTAATGTGTTAAAACAGTGTCATTTCAGGATCATAACCTAGCACCAAGACTCACCAGTAATGGCCTAGGATAAAAAATCAGCACTGTTTAGAGATGTTTTTTCAAAACAAGACGTTTCCATTCCATGCTCATTTTGATCAAGCAAAATGTGGGGCATGAACTTCGTGGCTACCCTTGTCATCCCTAAGTCTCACTACAAAATTTGCTGCACTGAGCTGCAAATTATTCCAGATAATTCTGCAATTGCTTCAATGGTTTCTTTGTTGATCTTCAAGCACAATTGCACACATTTTCATCCATTCTGGAAGGACATCCAGCAATCCATCCATCCATCCTTGCAATTTTCATCCTATTTACAGCATCAAAACTGTTTCTGCAACGTTTTTTCCGAGCATAAAGCAAAATTTGTTAACCTCACTCTAAGTCTGACAGAAAAAAAAAAAAAAAAAAAAAAAAAAAAAGACAAGCAAATGAAAATGCTATTAAAAATAAGCACTGTAACAAGACACAGCCTTATCCAGTACTGAATACACTAAATGCAGAAAGTGTTGCACTACATGCATTTAGTTGCAGATATACTTACCAGGTAAGCCACGTCCCACACACAGCTGCCATTCCAATTAACTTTGGGTATCCCTTCTTATTTATATATATATATTTTGTGTCTTCAAGACATTTCTTTAAACCTATTTTAAATATATTGTTCCTTTAAACTTGGATTGAAATTTCAAAGAAAACACTCTTTTTATTAATCAAATTTTTATGCATATAATCGATTTAGTGTAAGCAATAAATTACAAGACAAAATATTAGACATATCTGTAAAATAATTTAGTTTTATATTTTTCATAATTATTTGATTTTTTTTTTTTTTTTTGATTTATTCATTTCAAATAAATGTGAAACACAATTAATTTTTTTATTTTTATCATTTCGTGATTTTATTCAAAGTAAACTCAGTATAATATTCTTTATGATCTAGTCTTGATAATTTTTGTAAATGAAATCTATTTTTGGCAAATTCTATAGTTTATTTTATATACTAATAAATTTCTTGTTATTTAATTAGGAGATAAATTAAAAATGAAATTCTAATTTCTGGATTCAAAACAATATTAAAATTGCACTAAAATATTGTTTCTAAGATACTTTTATGTTAATGTTTAATTGTAAATTTTTTAAATGGCATATATAATTATTTCATACTGTATTGTTTTTTTAAATGATAAAGTAATTAAAAACCTTTTTTTCAATTTATGAAAAAAGATTAATTTTGTGTTTTCAAGTTACTACTTTAATAATTCTTAGATAAATTATTTTTTAAATTCAATTTGGGATATTGAATAGCAAGTGAAAAATCTGACATTAACTTTAAAAAAAAACATTTATCATACATTTTACGGAAAAAACAACCAGTTTGGAATTTAGCATTAGCTTAAGATTTCCTTTCCAAAAATATACTAATAATATAATTTCAAAAGAAGTCATTAATATTGATAAACAGCTTTACTGTCAAAACATTTTCTACACTTAATTTATGATAATTCATTTAAAGTGAGGAAGTTTCCCTTTTTTGCTGTAAATTTCATATTTCAGACTTTTGTATCTGAAATAAAACTGAGACAACATTATGATATGTTGAATTCAAAGCTCCTTCACACTATAAGGATCTTTATATTGCTTCACAGTTTCAGTCTTTAAACTTTCATCTAAGAACAAAGTTAATTTTGTCGAATTTTAAAAACATCAATATTCAGAATGTATGCTTGCAATAAAATACAAATAAAAAAGATTTAAAATAAATTTTTTTTTTTTTTTTTCAGAAATTTGATGGCCATAATTCTGAAATTTTTGCTCTACTTCCCGTTATTTCTACTGATGTGTCTTCAAATTCATATTTCCTATCTGCAGCTGTTGGGGATTCAAAAATCAATGCATGGTAAAAATTTTAAAAAATCCTTAGCAGTTTTTTAATGTAGATATTACATAAATTTGATACTTTTATTTTGATGTGTAGTGTAAAAACAGGTATATATATATTGTAATAATTGCTGCTTATTACTGAAATATTCCTTTGAAAAAATTGTATTTTAGTATTGATACATTCTGAAACTTTAAAATTTTTCTATCTGTAAATGCCTCTTTATAGGTTTTTAAAAATATTAAATTGTGGTATAATTACATTTATAGTAGTTAATTTAATCTTGTGTTTTTTTTTTTTTTAGATATTTCTTTTAATGTATATTTCTTATACAAATATGTTTTTTATTGTTATGTTTTTGCTTTTTGTTACCATATTTTTCCTTGAGATTCACATTCTGTATTGTTTCTGTAAAATAAAATAGAAAATGCAAATTGATTTCATAAAAAAAAAGCAACATTTTTTTTTTTTTTTTTCCATTTTCCTTAAGTTTTTATTTTGCTATATAAAAAAACAATACATTATTTGAAATATCAAAAAGTTTACAATACATTTAAATTATGATTGCTAGATATATTTAATTTAATTTCAGTTTTCTTTTTTACAATGTTCAGAAATTATGTATTCTTAAATACTGTTGTATAAATTTTCTGTTTTAAGTATAAGACTGCATTTTATGTGTTTTTTCATATTGCATGTGTTTTTATATGTATCATGCCACTTGCCCCCACTGTATTTCAAATGCAAATATCTAATTCTGTATGGGTTTTTATCTAGGCATTTGAATGTAGAAAATAGTAAACATTCTGTGGCATCATTTAATATTCGGGGTGATTTGGAAAGCTTAGATGTAACCAGAAACTTTTCAAAAAACAAGGTAACTATTTATAACAATTTTTATTTTTCATTTGATTCTTATAGAATAAATTATCTTAGCAAAATGAAGATCTTATTAAATAATTAATTACTAGATTGATATATAAGTGTAATAAGTTCAAATAACATATGCAAATATAAACAATTCGTTTTTCGTCTTTATATTTTGGGTTGCTAAAATATATAATTTAATTTTTATTGGACTCAGTAAAACTAAACACTTTTTGTCAGTATGAGTATTTTAAATATTTATTTATTCATTTTATGTACAGGAGAAATATATTTTGTTTTAATTTTATTCTGATGTTATTGGACTATAAATAGATTGTATGTTAAATGACTTGGTTATAATAACTTTTAAAATAATGTTTTTATAATTATATGATCAATTATCTTTTCTTTATTTCTAATTTACAACAGTAAAATATTGAATTTAAATATTTTTATCTTTAAACTTTTTGTAATGACATTTATTTTTTGTCATTTAGCCTATGTACTTATCAGCAATAATAAAAGAAGGACCTTTACTTCTATTTAAGCATGTTTTAAATGGGTAAGAATCTTCATAATAATTTTTCTCTTGATTATATTTGCATGTTTTCAAAAGAGTTACCAAAAGTTCTTTTAATATGGAATAATTTCTTAAATATCTTTTGTAATAAAAGCTGATTATGTACTGTTTTGTTTTAGAATTTTCATTGCTGTGTGTATCTTGTGAAAATTTAGCTTTATATCATTCGTTTATGAGAATGAATAGCGAAAAATTATATTTCAACTCAATTCCATTCAAAATTAATTTATGCATTTTAGTTAATAATTAAATATTGCTTTATCAATTTCTAATAATTGATTGGTTCATGAAATTCAATAAATATTGGAATAGTGCAAGTGAAATATTTTGTGATTAGAGAAAAACAGTTATGATGTTAAAATTAAATATTAATATTTTAATTTGTTTATGTATTATCTGTTAGTTGGAGTCAACGATTTATTATTTGAAAATATATCACTACTTTTACAACTATTATCTGAATTTCAAATATTTTTTTATCAACTATTCTTCTTATGTAGGCCAATACTGCATACATTGTGCAGGGCAAGAAACCTTGTTAATGTAATTAAAAATTGCCCAAAGAATCATCTCAATAATGTATATTTTGTGAGAAAAGTGTGAAAGTTAAATTATATCATCATCGAGTGAATGTGACGTGATGTGCACATAAGAAAGTGCTCAAAATCGCCATTATGCACAGCAATTTATACATAAGAGTAACATATAATTAACTCATCATCATCATTGGCACAACAGACCCCTGGTGGGCCAAGGCCATCTGCCTGCTGGTAGATTTCAAGACAGGAGATGTTTTCTTTTTATGAGTAAGGTTGTTAGCCCTATGTCCAATGCTCTACAATTTATAGTGGATTCTGAACCACTACAAACATCCATGGCACTGCCAGGACTCGAAACTTGTGGCACCAAGTGCCAGAGAGCTAGTCATTTGGCCATCAGGTCCCATATAATTAACTACGTACCACAAAATTCAAACGAGTCAGATCTAGTTGTGGTAAGACAAACGGATATTTTCGACAAACTACCAATTAGGCTGATAACATGATGGATAAGGAGAGGTGTACTCACTCATTTGTAATGTATTACCACAACAGTGACCATAGATAAAGTACAAACTGCAATATTCATGTATGGCATTCATTATGCCTGTGCGAAGATTGACAATGGTTTTAACCAACACAAGCCGAAAGAATTGCTTGACTTCATAACACTTACACTTAACTTTTATCTCTTTTTAAACTGTTCTCATTATCCTGGGGATATAATTTAAAAAATTTTTTTCCTTAAAACTTTTAGTTTTCATCACATGATACCATTAAAACATATTTTGGTTTTCTAAATGTAAGATCATTACTTTTATTTATTTATTATTATTATTATTATTATTATTTTTTTTTTTTGAAAACTTAACATTGTAAGTATGGCTTCTTTAGACAATTTTTATGTTCACAGGGTGAGTATTCTTGCCTTGTATAGTTTATGTAGTACTTACTGAACAGCCTGTTTTTTTACATTTCCAAATCATGTATCCTGTACTAAAAGTAACAGATTGCCTACTTCCATTTATTTTATTTTTTTTTTTAACTGTGCAATATATTTAGTTAACTAATTTGCTAGTGTAAATTAACCATTTAGACTTAATGTTATGAATAAAACTGAAGCTGGAATTTCTATACATTCAATAGTTCATGTATAAAAATCATTTGTATCTTAGTAAGTTTTTTATTGTTAAATTACAGACACTTGAAGACATAAGTTAAATTGCAGACACACAAAACTACTTGTTTAAAAAATTTTTGATATCTTATGCTGAATAAATGAATGCACAAAATATAATTTGCCATCCCAAGCATGCATTACTCAAAGTACAACAGTCAAAGAGGGTAAAAGTCACTTTTACCAAATTGATATATTTAGGCATTAGCTTAATCCCATTCTCCACATATTCATTTTCTACTGGATTTGGCAAAAGAAATGCAAGTATCTTTTGTCTAAGCCACTCGCCTAAAAAAGGTTTTTTCAAAAAAATTTTTTTTTTTTTAAATCACTGTTTAGAAACTGCTTTAAATCTTTAAAATGTTAAACATTTTAAATGTAGTTATCAGAATCATGTTATGTTATCACTATTAATTACGAGCTGTTGTTTTAAAATTTCATTAGAAAAAATTGAAAGTTTTACATGTATTGTTTGCTATTATAGAAGGCCGAAAAAAAATCTGGAACCTCAAAAGACTCTTCACATTCTATCAAACACAGCTGATAGTACAAAGCCATCTATAACTCCTATCGTTGCTTCAAGATTTTCTGAGGATTTAACATTCTGCACAATAGCTTATGGAAATTACGAAAATCCAATATTTGAAAAAGTGGTACGTGTATCTCCAAATTATATTATTAAAATATCTTGTACTTTATTTTTTAACTTTGATTTTGTCCTAATTTATTCAATATATTTTGTAAAATTTAGATTCTGTTAAAAATTATTTTTAAAAGTTTATTTATTTACTTATTTAAATTTTGGAAAAGTAGTCATAGTATAGTAGAAGGCATATTATTTTCTAATTTCTAAAGGATAATCTATATTTATTTTATATTGAAAATTAATTTTATAGCTGATATATTAAATATTACAATTTGACTTTATTTTATTGTAGCTTTCATTGTGGTGTGTAAAGTTATGGTTTTAAAAAAAAATATATATTTAATATTTATTTTTACAGAAAATTGATGATTTTCCAAAGACTCTTACACTATGTAGGGAGAAGCCTTTGTTAAGTGAGGAGACTGCAACTTTAATATCTGAAGTAGGGACTTTAATATCTGAATACAAGCCGTTTGCAATTTAGT
The DNA here is from genome assembly GCA_021605075.1 of Caerostris darwini. Lineage (NCBI taxonomy): Eukaryota > Metazoa > Arthropoda > Arachnida > Araneae > Araneidae > Caerostris > Caerostris darwini. Next base: position 83,640 of record BPLQ01007992.1, on the reverse strand, counting down.
TAATAATTTCTGGATATAAAATTTGTTTTTCTTAAATGTTTTTTTTTTTTAAATAAATAATTTCATACAAAAATGATTTATTTGTGTTTAATGAGTTACTCATTCAATGATTTTTTTGATTTTGCTTTCTAGTATTTTGTGCATTACATAAAAATAACATTTAATTTGGTAGCATTTGTTTAAAATTTTTATTTAAAAAGAAAACTTGTGTGGTAAAGGAAATCAGCCATGTTTTTATTGAATTAATCAAAATGTTCTGTATTTAGTTATTAATATAAGATAATTGTTTCTTCCTCCGAAAAATATTTTCTATTGAATTGCTATCATAAAAAATTTTTGCTTAAAATTTCATAAAAAAAATATAAAGAGTGTTTTTGCATGTTTAAAAGAAATTAATTTTTAGATTGTTTCTTTTATGGTGAGATTAATATTATTTTTAGTATGGCAAGATTTAATATTTTATAAACTTTTCTAATCAATTAAATTGTAATAAGTATTAAAATTCCATATGTTTATCATTTTTAACACTAATTTTTTCTTTATTTTTTATAAAATAACTGCAATGTAATTTTGTAATAGTGATTAAAAAATAAGTTTAAATGAGATTAGAAATGCTCTTTAATTGTTTGTTATGTGTCATTAATAAAATAATGTTTATGTTCTGATTAATGTTTCATTAATAAAATTATTGAAATTCATACTGTTGCATTTTATTTTAGAACCACAAAGTATATGACTTTAAAAAATTTTTATTACTCTGAAATTTGTGTTTTCTTATTTAAAATATAAATATCTTTTATAGGTGAAAATGTATAACAAGCTGGGTGAATATATTTCTGCAAATGGAACTTTAATTCTGAATTCTAAACTAAGTACTCCTAAGAAAAAAAAGCAGAAAGATCCTGATTTAAATACTCCTTGTAAAGAAACCGAAGAAAGTGTTAGTGAAAATGAAAAAATACAGTCACCTATTCATAGGAGAGAACCAAGTTCATCTCCTAATGTGAAAAAGAAGAGAAAATCCAAACAAGTATGTTTAATTATATAGCACTTCAATTCCTGAATATTAGATTTCAAGTATTTTTAAATTTAAAAAGCTATATTTCAAAATGCAGGTAGCAGGATTAAAAAATATGTTTGCTTTATAATCTGTGACCTTTTATGAGTATAAACATTTATATTCAATAAACAGACGTTATATTTGGTTACTTAAAAATCTTGTACAATATATAATGCACATTAAAATTTGTGTTTGCTATTTGTGACAAAAAAAGAACAATTATAAAACTATCTCAAACTTGCTTTTTTAACCAATAGTTATTATGATAAATTTATACTTATGCAAATTTAAGTAAATAATCCTGATGATAATTTTTGAATCTTCAAACAGTTTTAAAAAATAAGAGCTATTTAAAGTACATAACACACCTAAAGTGTCTGTGAATATGAGGATGACTTATAAATTTAAGAAAATATTTATTAATAGTCTCATAGGGTAGGATTTTTTTATTTAAATACATAATTTTATAATTAACTATACATCTGACGGCTAAAGTGAATTGTGTACAATGCCCTGCAAGTGAGTAAAAACTCTCCTAAACCAAAATTTGCCATTCTGTGTTGCAGAGAATGAATTTAAACACAATTTCAAAATTTATAAATTAATTAATAGGAATGCATTATTTTCACATGCTTGCATATACAACTCTTCCAGCAATGGATTCAGAGAAAGGGCGATTCTTTTTTAGAGTATTTTAACCAACCGCAATGAAAGTAATGAGAAAAACTACTAACAAGTTAAGGCCAGTTGTATACTGTCCATAAATAGTTTGAAATTTATAGTATTTGTAAATTATAATCAGGATACAACAAAATATTTCTTTATTTTTATATGTATATATATTATTTTCTAACATGTTAACTGGTAAACACTTCATTCATATTTAAAAATTTGTTCATTTTCGCTAAAAATACAGCTCATCAACATTTATTGTTTTTAATTCCAATTTTTCTCATGTTCTCATTGAGAATGCTACTATATTTAGTTAAACTATGAATGAAGATAAAAAAATATAGTAGCAGCAGTATTATAAATTATTGATAGAACACGATAAATAAATTACTTCAAATTCTAGAAAGAAATACATGTTCTACCCTAAATTTGCATTGTTATGCAAATTATTCTTCTGATGAAAGATCTTTCTTCTATTAATCATACAATTAATGTTTATGTTTCCAAATACAAATTATATCTAGTAAGACAAACATATTGTATATTTAAGAAACTTAATTTTTTTACTTTCTGCTATTATTGGAAACAAGAATGTTTCATTAATTTTTTTTTAAATTTTATTTATAAAATTATTTATATTTTTTAGTCTGTATCTCCAGAAAGAAATGTAGAAGTCTTTACAGAAGAATCTTGCATTTCAAATCCTAGTAATGTAATTGATAATCTATCAAGGTGCCTTCAGACAGAAGATAAAACTTTGTTAAATGTATGTTGATATATATATATATATTTTATAAAACTTTGAATTGAAATTGTTTTTAATACTTTTTATTGAAATATGAAATCTATTTGTGTGCTTAGTTTTTTATTACTTTTACATTGAAATGAAATAAAATATAAAAAGCAATTAAGATTAAATTTTTTTTTAATGGGATTTATACAGCGTAAGATATTATCAACTGATTTAAATAAACTATCATTCTTTATTCATTAAGTAGACAGAGGTACCAACTACTATGGAAAATAGTAGAAATTTTAGATTATTTATGGACTATAGAAAACTAATATTTTTATGTAAATTAAAAAAAAAAAAAGCCATTTTTGTATATCACTTTTTTTTAACTTAATGCAATTAAAAAAACTTCAGGCGAGAAAAATAGCACTAACTTTCATAGAAGTTTTATGTGAATTTCTTTTTTTTTTTTTTTTTTTTTAATTAAGCAAGTAACATTAAATTTTTAATAATGTGCACGAATAAATATATAATTGTTGCTATTACATTTTTTGAAAAATAATGAGAAATTTTATTTGAGGTGGCATCTTGAGTAAATAATACTTGTTTAATGTTGTAAAGATTAATAAAAAAATCAGGGATCATATTTAAAAAAAAAAAAATTTCAAGTAATTTCATATTTTGTAATAAAAGAAAAATTAAGTCTTTCTTAAATAAATTTAAGTCATTCTATTCTCTGAAATTTCCAAAAAGGTAATTTTACTTATATTTTTCACAGTGATGCTCAAATTTAATTGATCAATATTAATTCAATTATGATTCATTGTTTATTTGTTTGTTCATTTTTTTTCACTCAGATGGTGCTAAAATGTGATGATGAAGAACTTATTGAAAGTTCAGTAAAGAAGATACCAGAAAATAAATTGAAGTTCATTCTACAAGGAATATATAATATTGTAACAAATCAACAAAATAGGTAGGTAGGGGGATGGCGAAGTAGTTCTAATTAATAAATATTAATTGTTCTCAAAAACTAATATTTCCTCGATAAGATTCCTTTTTGTTATCTACTATCACAGAAACACATTCAAATAAATGTATCATTTATTTTCTGTATTTTGATACAAGATGAAGTGATACATTATGTGCTACACAGACTGATTGAAGGAAAAGGAAAAACTTGGAAATAATGTTCTCATTTTCTCAAAGTTTGCTTTGTATGCAAAGATAAATCAATGTCTCTTTCAATTATATTTGTTCCTGAAATATGGCTTTAAAAATAGTGTAGTCAGCCACACGCCTGCTCTAATTTATTATGTTAATATTTTTAGTTTTATGTAATATAAATTCGAAATTTCATTTTTATTACTAAACAACAGTATTATTTGTTTCACATGGCCCTAATTATAACAAAAATAAAATACTAATGAAATTTTTCTTGAGGTTTATGATAAAATTTTGTATGTACATCAGACTGTTGACAAATGTTTTCTATAGCTGTAAGATTGTGCTAGATATACCCTCTCTTTCTAGAATTTCAATTTAGCTATCTTAATTGGATATTTTTCCTGTACAAAATTTGTAAAAGTAAAATATATTATGACATTAAAGCAGATAACAGTGAATCATATGATTGATATTACATTAAAAATTTTAATGTATTCTAGGTTATACTCAAAGAAATGGTTAAAGAAAATACTAAGTATTCATCTAAGACATATTATGCAGGTAAGTAAAAATGACTTCTGAAAATTGAACTTTTTTTTATGATAGTTTTTCTTTAAAAGGGAATACTTAACTTTGTCTTTATATTTCAGAGTGATGACCTTAAAGAAACAATAGACCTTATTGAAAATTATTTCAATCAACAAAGGTTTGATGAAAAGGCCAAACTATTATTGCAGTTAGAAAGTGTGCTTAGTCTTTTAATACAGGTATTAATTATTGTAGAATAAAAAAGCTACCTTTCCCGATTTGAGGAAAATGAAAGTAACTTTTAAATCATTATTCCTGAAAAGAATTTTATTGGCTATTTACATATTTACTAATTATGTATGTTATAATGTAGATGAAGTTGACCTCAAGGCGAATCAAATTTAAAAAGTGAGCTGCAAGTCTTCTCAATTCTTAATATGCAGTCTATAATATAGCAAAAAAAAAAAAAAAAAAATTGTATTTTAAACCTATATAATTATTTACTTTTAACAAATTTTTACTCTGCAATACAGTTAGAAACTTTAATACGTGTTTAATGCTTCATAGAATCATTGTTTTGATAACATATATTTTCTTCCATTTTTTTAATCATTTTACAACATAGTATAAAACATAAGACTTCAGAGAATGCTCAAGTAAGTTATTGTATTCCAGTCAAACTCTAACATGCCTCAATATATGTATATTTTTTTCACCTTATAATAATTATCATATATATTGTTTCCTCAATAGGGTTCAAAACTCTACATTTTCAAAATAAAAATCAGGAACATAAGACTTCATATAAAAATTCAAATTTGTGAGAAATATGTTAAGCAAAAGCAGCCCTGTGTTGTGGTATGAGCAGTTGCTTAATGCTACCTGCATGGACTAGGTTTTATTAAGCAGGTGGTTTTAATGTAATTTAAAAGATGTCAGTTATTATGGAAATTTTTATAAAATAACTTTGCACAATTAAAAAATTTCTATTGCGAAGAATAACTTTTGCAAAATAGAAAGTTTTTTTGTGTTTGTGTTTTTTTTTAACAATTAAAAGTATAGTATTCACTAATAAATATATTGCCACTATTAAATTTTTCTTTTTTAAATGAACTGTTATTTAAAGAAGGATAGAGTTTAGTATTGATACATTTAAGCTTTTTATAAATTTAAAAAAAATTATTTTTTTCCCTCTGTGTTAAATCTAATCTGTAATAAATCATTTCAGCATACATATTTATAACATGAAGCCATATATTAACTCTAAATTAACCTCATTTAATAAAAAAATTCTTTAGTTATGTTTTTAATTGCCACATTACTTGATAATATTATAAATTGCAGTTACAGTTGCAATTTTGTATCTCTGTTGATAGGAATTTTATGATAATATAATGGTAATCATTACAGTTATAAAGAGTACTGGTATGTCTGCCATATCCCCTCTTCAATTGACAATTATCTAGAAAGTTTAATTTAAGGTTGGCTTCTCTGGAACTTAAAGAACCTTAGTCTTATGAAAAAATTATATTTATCTTCTTGTTAATTTGGATTTTAAAATTTATTTATTTATTTTTATTTTCAGAATGAAGACTCGGACACCACTGATAGTGATACAGATAAAGAAATGGAAACGTGAAACCTTATGAAATAAAAAAAAAATTGTAATATACATTTGTAAATGAAAGTTACAATCTTTGTCTTTTATTTTTTTATAAACATAATCAAACTGCATTCAAAAAATGTTGTCAGAACCTTTTAAAATACATTTACTCATCATTGTTCCTGTATACTATGAAAAGTATTTTTACTAAAAAGTTTAAAGATTTCTTTTCTAAATTTGTTGTGTTATTTATGGGTAAAAACAATATTTTTAGATTATTAATCACTATATTCGATTAATATAAACAATCAGTTTACTATAACATGAGAAATTAATATACAGAATGTTAAATTTGAATTTCTATTATGTATATATATATATATATATATATATATATATGAATCATTTAAGCTAATTGAAATAAAAGGTAATTAGTTCAAGTTATAATAGATTAAAATTTATCATTTTTAACAAGAAAATACTGATTTATTTATACTCAATATTATATAGATTTATCTAATACATAGCAACTGATTAATTATTTATTGATATCATTTTCTCCAAATTGCATTACACAGTTAATTACCACTAGTGCCATATAGGAATAGTTTCAAGTAAAGTGATGTCATATGTGTAGGCAAATTTTAAAATAAAATACTTGGAAGCATAAAAAAAAATCAAAAAACATGTTAACTCAATATTACCATTACTCATGTTACAGAAAAAACGAGTAGCAAAAATTTTTATAATTACTAGGAGTCTCTGGTAAAAAAAAAAAAAAGGGACAAAATGGTATATATGTTTGTGTGTGCCAAACTCATATATATAATCATTTCATTTTTTCACATAAGTTTTTAATAAGATTTGGTAAGAAGAGAATCCTGTATTGTATGTTAAAATGTCGCATTTCATCACCCTACAGAGATATTGAGGAGCTTTGAAATGCTAGATGCAGACTTTTAGCAGCTACCCATTTGCAAATTTGATACAAATCTGTTTTTTGTATATAGTCTATTTTTTTTAGTCTTTATTGTGAAATTTTATTAAGTGATAACATTTAAATTATTTAGTCTACATGCAAGGTGGAAAAGGGGAGAAGTTCTTGTTGGCAGATATCTTTTTTTATTTAATAAAAAAAAAAAAAAAAGCACATTTGTTTTATTTTCCTTCTTTTGTTTCTGTAAAAAGATAATTGGATACATTGCTGTAAGAATATTTTAAGTAAGCAATTAATTTTGTTGCATTGAAATACTAGAAAACGGAATTCCTTTCCATAAAGTTTTTTTTCTTTTGATAAATATGTTTTGTTGTCTAATTAATTACTACTTTTAAAATAATTTTAATAGCCATGTAATAATTATCTTATCTCTAAGGTCACTTATCACTTAACCATTTTTATGCTGATTCTTTAAATGTTGTACAATATGGTGATTGACACTCGTTAGAATTTATTAATAAAGAGGCCAATAACGATGGATTTTCTGTAATTTCTATAGGCATAAAAAGAAAATTATTATTTACAGATTTTGAAAAAATCTAATGAATTCAGAGAAGCTGTTCTCTCCTTTTATGTAATTAATGCTGGAAAATTAAAAAAAAACACTTCCGTTGACTTGAAAAAACAACTTAGTTTTCGTTCAAAGATTCAGAATTAAAACTTCTGTATTATACGGATAATACACAAATTAATATGTATATTTATACTATACTGTCTTGTGGCTTTTGGTACCACATGCTTCAGGTTCGAATCTTATTAATGATTCATAATCCATGTTAATCTACAGTTTAACATCTACGCTGTGTCTATTGTACTGCTGTCTTGACATGCAGTACAATAGAATTTTCAACTGAGAGCCAATAATTTTATTTTATTTGATAATGAAATTAATTTAATAATAGTGTAAATAAAATTTAAAAATTCCAATTTAGAATACAATTTATACCTTAATAGTTAGGAATAGGACATGAAAACACTGAATAGTTGATGTTATTACCCGAAAGCTATTCAAAAAATTTTGATTCAAGTCATTTGAATAAAATAAAAAGTGTAATAAGAGCATGATACTTGAAGACATAGAGACATTATCAATTAATAAATATGAAATGCTATATGTTATGAAAGTTAATTGTGAAAAAATATGTTAAGATATCATTTGCTTAGTATTTTAACTCAAAATTTTCTTTTCCATCTCTCTTTTCTAAGGAAAATTAGAGAAAAAATAAAACTCAAATATAAAGTTTTTGTTAACAAAATTTATTTTGAAATAATTATATTAATTCCTCATTTTGTAACAAAATATTAAAATGAATTTCTTATTAACATGATAATTAAAATTCAAACTATACATTTATTTATTTGCTCTTGAAATATAGTTCAGTTAAAATACACAAATATTTGAATACATACCAAAACATATCTGCCCACGAATATAATTTAAATAAGGAGTATTTATTTATCAAACATATGGAATTAAACAATACATTACCCATTAGACTGATTTCTTAACTATTCTACATAATAGTTCTGATATATTTCTATTCTGGAACTGGGCCATTGATGATGGGAGTATCCACAAACTGAATGATACAACTGTTACCGTTTCCACAGGGTGCATTTTCAAGCTCTAGCAGGGTAATATGATTCACAGCTGGTGCTTTCTGGAACAAAATGCTTGGAGCATATAGAGTCACTTGAGGGCCCATGATTGGCCAGTACCTTCCAAGATTGAATTGATTCAGGAATGCAACACCCTGCAAAGGAAATTTTATTTTTGATGTTTTGTCATGAAAGTTTCATTTATATGCTTGTCCAGAAAGTACTGAATTGCTATCGGGAGAGTGTATATTACTGTGTCCAAAAAGGAAGACCAATTTTCAGTTTAAATTTCCCGAGCATATGGTATTTCAATTGCGAGATGCTAAAACTGATTTCGGCGATTTTTGAAATGTCTCTTCAATCGACTCGAAACGGTGTTCCCGGGGGTGATCTTTTGAGCTTAGGGTATAGCCAGAACTAGCACGATGCTAAATTAGGTGAATACGCTCATTGTGGAACGATATAGGTTTCATTTTTGGCGAGGAAACAATACAGTGAGCTGGTGCATTCAGTGCTTTTGGTACCAATCGAGATTTGACGCGTTTGAGGCCCAAAACATCTTTTAAAATAGAATTTTGAAATTCCAACTTCATCAGCAAGGTCTCTAATTATAAATCAACGGTTTGCAAGCACCAAATCTTTAATTTTTTGGACGTGAGCTTCGTCAGTTGAGGTTGGTGGTCGACCAGAGGGTTCTTCGTCTTCAACGCGTTCTCCGGCTTTGAACTGTTTATACCACTTCTAAACATTTCTTTCCGATATATTTGCTCATCAAATGCCTTCTGCAACATTCTATAGGTTTCCGCAAACAAAATTGAATGCAAGTTCTTTGCTTAATTAATTTGGACATTTCAAAAATCGCCGGAATCCGTTTTAGCATCTCACAAAACCAAATGTAACTCAAACACTAATGAATAGTTTGACGTAAAATTTCACACAGATGTCAAAGACAGTGTGTGCCAACAACCTAAAAAAGAAAGAAAAAAAAATTGAAATACCATATGACCGGGAAATTTAACTTTACTTTTTGGACACAGTAGTATGAGGTCCAAATTAGTTGAAGACTGTAATGTGATGATAATGTCCAAAGAAAGTTTATTCATCGATACATAGATGTTTAATGATGTTCAGATCAGGGTTTTGGACCTGTCAGTCGATTTCATTAACTCCCTTTTCGTCAAATCTTTTATTTATTACAAAAGAATGCATTGTCATAGATAGTTAACGTTGAATTGTGGTATATTGTCAATACTATGGATTGTGGGCACCAAAAGCAATGTACTAAGAACCAAAGCCCAAACTATAATTTCTTGCCCAATAAATTTTACAATTCCTCCCCTGTAAATAACATTCACTAGGTCCATCTGTATGACACAACACGTTTCTTCACAAGCTCTTCTGTAGACCACAGTGCCGATTTTTGCATTATTCTAATGTTCGAAAAGTGGTTCAGGTGGATGATTATTGACTCGTGTAGCAGTTCGATTAGGGAATTACAGTACGCGAACTACAAACGAATGGTGCCAGTACTAACTTCCAGAGATCAATCGAAAATTTGTGGCCAAGATTTCAGTTCGGACAGTATTCTATTTGCTGACTGACGTGTTTTCCTGATCGGAAAAACTTCATAATTTTGCTATTTCACTGCTAACATTTATGACAGTTCTCATTGATCTGGAATTTATCCAAAATCTGATGGATGAAATGATCGAATCTGAGCATAGAAAATCATGATTTCCATATCTCTACGTACTTTTATTTTGTTAGCTGACACACTCAAGAGCCAAAACATTATGACCACCTGTCAATAACGAGTTGACCCACCTTTGGCGCGCAACACAGCGTCAACCCGCCTTGTCATGGATGCCAGAAGTCCTTGGTAGATGGTCGGAGACATTGTACTAGATGTTTAAGCAACGGTCACGCAAATCTGAGATATTGCGAATTGGTGGTCTTTGAACTCTGAGCTGCCGTCCCAGGACATCCCAAATGTGTTCTATCGGATTGAGATCCGGTGAGTCAGGCGGCCAGGACATTAACGGGAATTCAGCATTATGTTCCTGGAACCACTCCAACACAATTTTAGCCTTGTGACAAGGGGCGTTGTCCTGTTGGAACATTCCATTTCCAGCTGTCGTCTACTGCTGGTTTCACCATCATTCATCCATTTTGCATAAGTACTAACAACTGTAGATCGCGAACAACCCACGAGTCGTGCAGTTTCGGAAATACTTGTTCCGAGCCTTCGAGCCATTACAATCTGCCCTCTATCAAAGTCGCTTAAATCCGCAGCCTTTCCCATCACACACAGAAGTAAGTGAAAGAATGATTTTCAGACTCTCCAGCAGCAGTTAAATACCATTTCCACCTAATCACGTGCCCTCCACGTCATCCAGGCGAGTTCATTGCAAAATGTAGGGGTGGTCATAATGTTTTGTCCCTTGAGTGTATACTCATGTCTACAAAACATTCATGCTTTTTTTATACATTGCCAGTATTCAATAAAGATATGGGTTTTTGTTTATCTCTCTACGGTTATTTTGTGCACACTTCAGGCTAATTAGATCGAAGATCTACAGTTTAACGTGGATTCTGAACCATTCACAAGCATCCATGCCACCGCCAGGATTCGAATCTCTGCAGCATGTGGTACCAAAAGTTAGAGCGCTAGCCAATGGGCCATCAGGCTCTAATGACATATGGGAAATTTTACTTTACTTTCAGAAAGTGTCCTATTAGTAATGGCAATATAGTGTGTTTGAGAACCGCTCCGCATTTGAATGTGACATAGATGAAAATGCGGAAAAATCACTATACAGTCCGACTGTCGATGAGAAACGTTACATACTGTCGCAATCACAATCTAGTCTCTTCGTTTTTGAAAGCAGTTCCTAGAAAGCTCATCGCTAGCAGATTCTCGCTATTTTGCATGTTAAAAGTCTTCTCATGTTGCAACTCTGTCAAGAATCGGGATTCAGAAGGCTTTAATCTTGAATTTTGCTACCAATCAAAGTCATTCTTTTTATAATACATTGACCATTGGCCTGATGACCGAGTGGCTAGAGCTCGGTACCACAGGTTTCAGGTTCGAGTCCCGGCGGTGCCATGGATGTTCGTAGTGGTTCTGAGTCCACTTTAAGCCGTAAGTCTCGGTCCTAATAGGATCATAGAGCGTTTCAGGGGGTAGTATCATTCCACCGTATCATCTTCAAGATACACATGTGTAAACTATTTGTCATTATAAATGACAATAGATGGCGCCACGAACAAGAGACCCTTCCATAACTCCTCCTCCAGTAACTCTATATAAGGCTGTTGTCTTATACGCTCCTCCTCCTGTAACTCCATATAAGGCTGTTGTCTTATACGGGGATTCGAATGTAAGAGCAAGGGCAGAAGAAGGAACGCGACGGAGTTGCTGATGTCATCGAAGGTTTTCCATTCATCGCGGTCTCGGTCGTTAAGCTTGAATAAGTATTTTGGAATGTGAATAAATATTTTATATATATCAACTGAAAGTTGTGTTTATTAATGCGAAAAGAAAAAGAAGATAACACATGCTCCCTTTGTAGTGCTATATGAGTAACAGCAGTGCAACCCTTACTTATGGTATAAAGATAACTGTCTATATTGCCAGCTGCATTAGGAAAAAAAAAAAATTATTGTGAATAGTTAATAATATTAATAAAAGATGTACGATTGAATTGTTCTTAATTGCAAGTTTTTCGACATCTTGTGTGCATTATTGTCCGAAAGAGAATGTTTCTTTTACATCTCTATGGGTTTCACACTCCTCATTTTGAGAATTATTGCTCAGAGAATATCATAAATTAACATTTCGATTCCTTTTCTAACCTAGCCCATTTGCATCATTCGAAAAAGTAGAAAATTGGCCGTTATCTAAATAACGGTAACGGTTAAATAACTTAAGCTATTTCAAAATGATAAAAAAAAAAAAAAAAGGCGCGCACAACAATTTTTTAACTTGATTTAGTTCAATAAAGTTATACGTTGAAAATAATTTTAGAAATTCAATTTAGTAGTTTTGCATCGTATGATAGCAATTTGAAATGTTCAACACATTTAGCCCCACTGCAATTATGACGCTGATAAAAGCAATTTTTTTTTCTTTGTTTTTAAAAAACTGCACAATGTTTACGAGCTTTTCGTAATAAAGTGGATTCAATGGAAAATGTTGGTCTGTAAATTTTGCTGATAATGATGTAAATTTATTGCTTTGCTGATGATTTTATTTTCTAGTTTATTTTGTTCAATTATTTCTTCTGCTAATTTTGCTTGAAGACATGAAATGTTCCATCTTTATGAATAGTTTTAAAAGTAACGTAATAGATTTTGTAAGTTTATTTACTTCTTCACTACTATGAATAAAACTTCTATTTTTATCAGTTTTTTCAGAATTGCTTTCACCAGGAAAATACTTTAATCCGTTTGCAATCGTCACTTTGCATTAGTGCATATATACAGGGTGTTTATAATTAAAGTTCCACTTTCAAAATGCTGTAAAAAAAGAACCACTCGTCAAAATGAGTTCAAATTTGAACTGAAGATACTTGAAGAAGGGGGAAACCGTATGACATCAAAAAAAAAAAGTTTTAAGGATTCTTTCCACCATCCAATTTGGTATAATCTTGCCATGGTGGATAGGCTTTCAACTAACAGTGCCACGACTGTTGAATGATTTGGAAGTCCTTTTTCCGTCAAAAAATCGAAACAAGCAAGCACATTGAACACTACAGTTGGTTTAATGTGCAACTTATGCCAAATACGTTGTGATTTCTATTCAAAATATCACTGGCAGCCGAATTCATTTTCTTTATGCCGTTTACAGCGCCATCTATTAATACACTTTGAACTATTTTTTGATGCCGTACCGTTTCCCCCTTCTTCAAGTATCTTCAGTTCAAATGTGAACTCATTGTAACGAATGGTTCTTTTTTTACAGCATTTTGAAAGTGGGACTTTAATTATAATCCTCCTATATAATCGGTGCGTGCTTCGATGATAATGGGCAGAAATATTTCGTGAATACATCCGCTTATGATACAGATGGGTTAAATATATTTAATATCACTAACATTAACTTTACTTTGGATTTGGAGATTAAGACAAATTATCAAGTTAGCATTGATTATAATGTTTTTAATGAACTAACTAAAAGGGACATTAATTTTACGATAATTATTTCATCATCATCAGTGGCACAACAGCCCCATGGTGGGCATAGGCCGTCTGTCTACTGGCAGATTTCGAGACAGGAGATGTTTTCTTTCTACGGGATAGGGTTGTAAGTACTACGCCCAACAGCCATAATAGACCGGGACCTACGGTTTAAAGTGGATTCTGACCCATTACAAACATCCATGGCCCGCCGGGACTCGAACCCGAAACCTGTGGCACCGGGCGCTAGTCACTCGGCCATTCAGGCCCCACGATAGTTATTTACAGGTGTTATATATTTAGCATTGTGAATTAAACTTATTTTGATAATGGAAAAGAACAGAATCAGTGTTACCTTGTGCCAACCATCCACTTTGAGAAATGTATCCAATATATTCACAGAATTAGGAATGGTGAATTCTCCCGAAAAGAAAAAAGGAGCTGAAAGGGCATCATTAGTTCTCATATTCCCTTTTGAAGATTCGATTTCCTGAATTGATTTAGGATCCAGATTAATTGGAATCATCGTCCAATTTACAAGTGTTTTGGAACCCAGCGTTACGTTTTGCAATATGCCCTGAAAAAAAAATGAATATTTTTAAATATTACTTTTTGGATGTATAATTCTTTTAACATAATAATTTAATTAATTCAAATAAAATATTTACAATAATTAATTTCCCGGCAATATGGAATTTCAATTTTTTTTTTTTTTTTTTTTTTTTTTTTTTTGTTGCCGGCACTGTCCTTGACATCTGTGTGAAATGTGACGTCAAAATATTCATTAGTGCTTGAGTTACGCTTGGCTGTATTGAGACGCTAAAACTGATTCCGGCGATTTTTTTTAATGTCTCAATTGATTGAACAAAGAACTTACATTAAATTTTGTTAGCGGAAACGTATAGAATGCTGCAGAAGGCATTCGGTGAGCATTCCTGTATCGAAAAGAAATGTTTACAAGTGGTATAAACAGTTCAAAGGAGGCAGAGAACGCGTTGAAGACGAAGAGCCAGATACCAAAACCGACGAAGTTCACGTCCAAAAAATTAAAGATTTAGTGCTTGCAAACCGTCGATTTACAATTAGAGACCTTACTGATGATGTTGGAATTTCAAAAGGATTGGTCAATTCCATTTTGGGCATCAAACGTGTCAAATCTCTATTGGTACTGAAAACACTAAATCACACTGCATTGATTCTTCGTGACTTTTTCGCCAAAATTGAAACCCATATCGTTCCCCAACCACCGTATTCCCGCCGTGCGACTTCTGGTTATTCCCTAAACTCAAAAGACCTCTCCGGGGACACCGTTTTGAGTCGATTGAAGAGATTCAACGTGAGTCGTCGCCCGCTTTGAAGGTCATCCTTTTTAGCATGCATTGAGGATTGGAAAAAAAGTTGGCATAAGTGCATTGTGTCCGGAGGGGATTACTTTGAAGGCGATGAAATAAATTTAGAGAATAAATAAAGAGTTAATAAAGAATAAATAAAGAGTTTTTGAAAAAAAAAAATTGTCTTACGTTTTGGGAGCAGTAGAATATATATATATATTATATATATTTGCGAATTTATTATTTCGTTATAGAAATTTTAAATAAATGTGCTAATTATTTTATTAAATAAAACTTTATTTTTTACTTCTATCAGATTTTCATGCCACCAGGGGCGACAACTTAAAATTAACTGGCACTATTAGTTAATTTTTCATTAAAAATTTTTTTTTTTTGTAAGTAGGAAAGTCTCTTTATTTAGCCAATTTATGTTATTTAAAGCGAATTATTTAAAATCTGAAATCATTAATTATATACAGATATTTTTTTCTCAGTAAAATATTGAAAAACTGAAAATGTTTTATTCCATGTATCTTGGTAGCGCCCGGTCATATCTGCTAGATTGACAAAAAGAAATTTTTTTTTAAATGCGTCAAAGATTTTGAAAGCCAACAACTTAAAACTAAATGGTCAGGCGACTGAATTGTGTCTGACTTTTTATATTACTTTTTAAACCAGCTGCTTTATTTATTTTATGTTTACGTTAATGTTACGTTATTTATTACATTTTATGTTTTGTTATGTTTCCGAGTTTTTCTTAGACTTATTTAAATCCTTTGATAAAATGTAAGATATTTACCTTTGGATCTTTGATTTGATTGGCACATACTCGTCCTTGATTTTCTACTAGGATTTCTATTTCTTGGCCTTTCAAAACTTGAACAGGAATGCTCTCTACTTTTTGTTCCCGACTTAGAATTCCCTGAAAAACCTAAAAATAATAATTATTATTATTATTATAATCGTCTGGACCGATGTACAGGTTACCCATAAAATTTAGAATTAAATGTAATTATAGAATAATCCCAAGCGATTTTGATAAAGCGCTTCAAAGAAAGAAATAGGTTCGAAAACAAGGTAAGAAATGGTCGCTGCCAAAGTTAACTCAATGTAATCAGAGATTAGTTAACGTGAAAAATTCCCGTGTGCTGTAAAAAGTATTACATCATTTATTGAAAAGTTTCTTAAAAATATAAAAATATCTTCCTTTGAAAATGTTCGGATCAACAGAATTCTGCCCGAAGAAAAATTTTTGTAAGAGTAAAAAATAGAAAGTTTAAACTTTCCTTTGCTAAATTACTGAAAAATAATCTCGAAATATACTGGAGTTATGCCTTATTTGCAGATGCAAGAAAATGTAACATTTTTGGTTCCGATTACAGAAAAGAAAAAAATAATTAGGAATTTAATCTCAAGAACTTAATTAGAACAGTAAAACATGGCGCGGGAGGAGTTCTTATATGAGAGTACATAACAACATGAGGACTAGGTAATTTGGTATTTATTGATGGCATAATGAATTATGCTATACACTGAAGTGACAAAAGTCATGGGATAGCAATATGCAAATTTTCAGATAGCAGTAGCATCGCGTAGAACAGGTATAAATGCGCAGTGCTTTCGCAGAGCTTTCATTTCTGTTCAAGTTATTCATGTGAAGAGGTTTTGACGTGATGATGACCGCACGACGGGAATTAACAGACTTTGAACGCGGAATGTTAGTTGGAGCTAGACGCATGGGTCATGTCATTTCGGAAATCGTTAGGGAATTCAACATTCCCAGATCCACTGTGTCAAGAGTGTGCCGAGAGTATGAAATTTCAGGCATAACATCCCACCATGGACAGCGCAGTGGTCGACCGCCTGCAGTTAACGACCGAGACCGGCGACGTCTGCAAAGAGTCGTAAATTCTAACAGACAAGCAACACTGCTTCAAATAACCGCAGAAATCAATGTGGGACGTACAAGGGACTTGTCTGTTAGAACTGTGCGGAGAAATTTTGCTTTCTTGGGCTATTCCAGCAGAAGACCGACGCGAATGCCTTTACTGACAGAACGACATCGCTTGCAGCGACTCTCGTGGGCACGTGAGCATATCGGTTGGTCCCTAGATGAATGGAAAACCGTGGCCTGGTCCGATGAGTCACGATTTCAGTTTGTAAGAGCTGATGGTAGGGTTCGAGTGTGGCGCAGACCCCACGAAGCCATGGACCCAAACTGTCAGCAAGGCACTGTTCAAGCTGGTGGTGGCTCCGTAATGGTGTGGGCTGTTTTTTCATGGCATGGATTGGTCCTCTGTTGCGACTGGACCGAACGTTGACTGGAAATGCTTATGTTCAGCTACTTGGAGATCACTTGCAGCCATTCATGGTCTTCATGTACCCAAACAACGATGGGATTTTTATGGATGACAATGCACCATGTCACCGGGCCACAACTGTTCGCGATTGGTTTGAAGAACATTCTGGACAATTCCAACGAATGATCTGGCCACCTAGATCGCCCGACATGAATCCCATCGAGCATTTATGGGACATCATCGAGAGGTCTGTTCGTGCCCAAAATCATGCACCATCAACGCTTTCACAATTATGGACGTCTATCGAGACAGCATGGCTCAATATTCCTGCAGAAGACTTCCAACGACTTGTTGAGTCCATGCCACGTCGAGTTGCTGCACTTCGCCGGGCGAAAGGAGGGCCGACACGATATTAAGAGGTATCCCATGACTTTTGTCACTTCAGTGTATATTTTAATATGTTAAGCAATAATTTGGATACTGGAAAAAAACTTTTTTTTATCAAGATGACGGTCCTGAGCTCAAGTCAATAAAAGTTCGGCTTTGGTGTGTTAATTATTGTTCTCAGGTTCTGAAAACAGCAGCTCAGTCGCTCAATTTAAACCCATTCGAACACACAGAGAACTGGAGGTTAGAGTACGAAGATAAGACATTAAAATGGAAACCGAAGTAAAAACAGTTAAAATCGAAGATTAGAGAAACATTGATACAGAAATTACAGGAAAAAAAAATTAATGAACAGAACTAACTGTCGTAGATGCTGCAGAATACACTACTAAGTACTCTTCGTCTTCAATGGCGCAATAGCCTCATAGTGGACCAAGGTCGTCTGCTTATTGGTAGATTCCGAAACACGAACACATTTGGCCGACAGCAACATCTAGACCAACTCCATGTCCCTGTGTGTTCTCATGAAAAGAGCGGGCAGCTTCTGCTGTGATGGAACACTCGTAGGTAGAAGTCAGATTGGCTCCGTGTCGCTGAAGGAAGATTGCAGATGACTTTTTTGGGGGAACTACCCGGCATCTGCGTATCGTATGGGAGGAAACCCTGAAAACTTTCACCAAGTAGCCCGACTAAAGAGCAAGATGATCAAAGAGATCTCACACCATCGAATCTTCTCGTTTTTGAAACATTGTCTACCATAATATCGCCAGCAGATCGAACGTCAGCCTTAATGCTCGCCAGCGGTGCACGCTAACACTGAACTACGAGTCTGACTAGAAAGTTCTAATAAACATTTTGAAACTTTTCCAAAAAAAATATTGTAATTTTTACTCTTCTGAAGTTAGTAGGCATATTTTACTGAGCCATTACTCGGGCGAGAAAAGTTTTAATAAACATTTTGAAACCTTTTCAAATTAAAGGAGAAAAAAAACTCTAATTTTTACTCTTTTGAAATTAGTAGGTACGTTTTAGATAGTATACGGGTCAACACATTTCTTAAAATTGCTACGTGAAAATGAAGTGTTAAATTTGCAGTCTACTTCAGATATTGTGTTCACATTTTCTTAGAGGGGAAAAAATGTAAAAGAGCATACCTTATTTACAAAAACATAGCCTCTGTCGGCAATGCCTTTCACCGTCAAAACACCTGGGTCAGTTGGTTGGAATGGGACAGCAACTTTATACAAGACAAATCCGAAAGGCTGAAACAAAATCATTTGGAAAAATATTAAGAAAATCTCATGAATCAAGTAATAACATAATATCAATTTAAAAACTTATTTATTTACAACCCATACAACTTTACAACTTATTATTAGATATTAAAAAGAGAAATATTCAAGATGGCATACACACACACAAGTATATACATCAACAGGGTGATTACAATTAAAGTGCAACTTTCAAAATACTGTAAAAATAAAGAACCACTCGTCACAATGAGTTCAAATTTGAACTGAAGATACTCGAAGAAGGGGCAAACGGTACGGCATCAAAAAAAAAGTTCCAAAGTGTAATTATAGATGGTTCTATAAGGGGCATAAAGAAAGTGAATTCGGTTGCCAGTGATATTTTGAATCAAAATTACAGCGTATTTGGCAGGAGTTGCATATTAAACCAACTATAGTGTTCAGCGTGCTTGATTGTTTCGGATTTTTGACGGAAAAAATGACTTCCAAGTCATTCAACAGTTGCGACACTGTTAGTAAAAAGACCATTCCCCACGGCAAGGTCATACTAAATTGGATGAAAAAATCGGTGGAACTTATTTTTTGACGCCATACCGTTTCTCCCTTCTTCAAGTATTTTCAGTTCAAATTTGAATTCATTGTGACGAATGGTTCTTTTTTCATTTTTTTGCATTTTGAGCATTTTGAAAGTTGGACTTTAATTTTAATCCTCCTGTATATGAAATCGGAAAAACCGGAAGTGGGCATTCAAAGCACCAGAAATTGTATTTAAAATAAGAAACCTGTCAAAAGTCAATTTAAATAAAATTTTATTTAAAAAATATTTAATAAATTTTGTAGCTTCAATTTATTACTATGTTTCATGTTAATTTACTATGTTAATTTTGTTGACAACAACGTTTTAATTAAAAAATGAGTCTCTTTCCTAATTTAATCTCCTCTGATTTTAGTAATTTTTAGTAATTCTTTCTCTTAGTTTAGTCAAGAGTAATTGTAATTATGTTGAACTACAAGCCTTCTCCCCAATAATCTGTAATAGTAGTACAGATTGAAATATATCCCCCTTTGTAATATTGTCATCCATTATTGAATTAGTGTTGCAGATGAACCTGAAAGATTTGACAGAGTTGAACGAATCAAATGCCGATTTATTGTAATGCCGATAATATTTGATTAACAGAACAAACGCCATGTCGTTTTGGGTCTTATTATGTATATGTATTGAAAATGTACAATGTTATGATGACTTGGGAAAAGTAATGTCACCAAATGGGAACAACGTTCTTGTAGTCACACTAATCCTCCTCTATGAAATTGCGTGAACATTGGCTTGTTTTGCGATGTGATGTTACTGAAAGAAAACCCCGTAATATCTATTTGGAAATATGCTCAGTTAAGACATTTTTTAAAATTAGATATTTTATCGCTAGTGCAATTGTGTGCATATTATTTGCTTAATTCCAGATAATTTAATCATTTGATTATTTTAAAACGTTAAGTTACTTATGAGTTTCCCTTCAATTCAAACAGATCTTCTTAACCTGGCAGTTTCCGTTTACAAGAGCGTAATATAAAGGCTTATATGGAATAGAATCTTTTTTTATCTATTTATTATGACTTCATAGGAGCATTGCTTATGTTTCGTCATTCATACAATAATTGATTTAATTGGTCATATTTTAAAACACATTTTTAATTTTTAATATCTTAAGCCATAATTCCTATTGCGCTATTTTATAAAAATTTACATAAAATTTTTTAAAAATTATACCTGTTTTTTCAGACTTTATTCTTGTGCTTTTATAAATTTCGTTTAAACTTCAAAAAGTTTAAACATTATTCAAAAGTGTCAGTCATCATTTCTTATAAAAATAGTTCTTACTTGAGTATACTCACGTGATAAAGTTTTTCAAATGAAAGAGGATAAGTTGAGAACACTGAATTGTTCGCTTTAGCAATATAATCCCATATTGACATAACCTGTAAAATTTATCACAAATTTTATTAACATGAAACAGTGAGGTATGACAAATACTAAATAATAATTGCTCCAATACTGCAGTAAAAATATTTAAAAATACTTTAAAAAAAAATTAAACTTATATACTCATTGCCCTAAAAATTAGCTTACCAAGAAAGAGACCAGGAAAGAGAAAACTTGGAATGAAGGCTTATATAAGACACTAAGGAAATGATTTAAATTTCAGCATGAATGCATGTTACGTAAGGCCAGTAGGGGCCATTGAGGTGCGCGCTCTCTAACAGATAAAATCTTGCTCTATACACATTTTGTGTATTCCTCTTCTGGAGAGGAAGACTATAGAGGATACATTATTATCAGAGACACTCTGATGCTTTTATTGAAGTAAATAGTAACAGTTCTTGGGGTTTGAGATGTTAAAAATCATTAGGAGACTGTGTAGACAACTTGGCAAATTGCCTACCATCTCTACCACTCTAAAGACGAGTTGTGACAGTAGACGAAAATGAGTTCACTCATAAGGCTTCTGCCTCAAGACATCCTTAGACAATATATAATATGCAGAACCATCTTATCGTCTGATATTAGCATACAAATGGTACGATTTATAAGAGCCCCTATATCTGTCCGTATGGTTACGAGGGCCTGGATGCTAATCGTTTTCTGTCGTTGCACCCCGTCACATGTACTGCCACTAACAATCCCCCACTATCGCCTCCGTTTAGAATGGTGTTACGCATCGCTCGGCAGGACAGAATTGTGATAGAGTGAAGGATTTCTCAATGACAATTTGGGTGATGATAGCAACATGTACGTGTTTGGAATTTTAGTGATTGACGATTCAATGCTGCCTAGTATTTCAAGCAACACCCTTGATGTAAGTTGTTCATGGATACGACCCATGATCAACTAACGATTCGTGGTCCTATGAAAGCCCAGTCTTACGTTCGCGACAACTTTAAATCAAATGTGTTGCTTCTCATGGCAGGGCTCCCTAAAGGCATTTTCCATAGAATAATGCTCGATTTCACTTCACTTACTCGATACACTTTCTTGGCCCACCCAATCACCAATTAAACATTTGGGCGATGACTTGGTCGACACGATGAGGAGTTTTAATGAACAATAGGTTTACTTACAGCAATTGTTGAAAGAGATGTCGCATGTCATATTGCTTTGGGAATTGAAACTAGAGGTGGAACAGCAATATTCAGTATTTCTTCATGAGATCATTTCTCTTTCGTTTGTAATGGATTACTTATAACGACATTACAAACACGTATGTAAAATTTCAATCGATTCTGTCAATTTCCACTTGGTGCTCTAACTTTTATAGTTGATTGATTTATGCTCAATGGGTGTAACTCAGCAATTATTTCTCTTTTTTTGTAAAGGATTTAAATATGCATAGTTTATAACTTAGAATTAACTTAACATTACGTGTACGACACATAGCTACAGAATGCGTTGAATTTACTTTTTAATTTGTCAAATTTAATTTGGATTTAGGTGCAAAATAAAGTTTTCTAAATAATATTAAAAAGAACAAAAATAGAATAAAAATTGGGGGGAAAAAAAAACCCTGTTTAGTTATACAATAGATACCCGCTATCCGACTCATGGCATACTAGTAATGTGCATAGCTAGTGTGCAAGAAGATTCAGATTCCTCTTGAACTTGCATTAAAATTCCGGTCATATGAAGCATTATGTTAATGAAGTATTATTTTATTTAAATACCAATCTCCAGTCTTTTTTCATTTTCTCTTATTGTAATTCTTATTTTGCAGCTCTTATTCCAATTTTTCTGAGTTATCATTGAGTACAAATTAATGATGTTCTGTAATTTATAAAATATCATTGTCTTAGATTATTATAATCAAAAGATTATTATTTATCAAAGATTATTATACCAATACTATTTTTCTTATTTATCACGATGCATATTATTATTTTTTTTTCTTTCTAATGCAGCTGGCAAACACAGACAGCTTGGTCTGATGCATATTATAAATTATGCATTATTTACTAACTTTAAATTAACCTCCATAACTAAAAAATGTTCCAGTTAACAATAATTAGTGCAATTTTCTTCTTTTATACTCTAATTGATATCGATATTCTTCATATACAGTAATATATGAAAAATATCGATTAAAAATAGATATTTTTAAGGTAATATTTTTACAGTAATATTTAATGAAAACACATCTCTTTAGCCGGATTCTGTTACTCAAACAATGGTTTTCTTTAACAAATCATAATTGGTCGAATTCATCATTTCCTATTAAATAAAATGTAATAACAAAAATAAATATGAAAGGTTTAAAACACTGATTCATTTAAATGTTACTGACTGGCTTACTTTTTTCAAAGTTATAGGCGGTAATTTCATTTTTGGTGAAGGCTGAGGAACGGGTCCTGGTGGAAGAGGAAGAAACTAAAAAGAAAATGTATAAATTAATTATTTTTTACACTGAAGTGACAAAAGTCATGGGATACCTCTTAATATCGTGTCGACCCTCCTTTCGCCCGGCGAAGTGCAGCAACTCGACGTGGCATGGACTCAACAAGTCGTTGGAAGTCTTCTGCAGGAATATTGAGCCATGCTCTCTCGATAGACTTCCATAATTGTGAAAGCGTTGATGTTGCAGGATTTTGGGCACGAACAGACCTCTCGATGATGTCCCATAAATGCTCGATGGGATTCATGTCGGGCGGTCTAGGTGGCCAGATCATTCGTTGGAATTGTCCAGAATGTTCTTCAAACCAATCGCGAACAGTTGTGGCCCGGTGACATGGCGCATTGTCATCCATAAAAATCCCATCGTTGTTTGGGTACATGAAGTCCATGAATGGCTGCAAGTGATCTCCAAGTAGCTGAACATAAGCATTTCCAGTCAATGTTCGGTCCAGTCGCACCAGAGGACCAAGTCCATGCCATGAAAAAACAGCCCACACCATTACGGAGCCACCACCAGCTTGAACAGTGCCTTGCTGACAGTTTGGGTCCATGGCTTCGTGGGGTCTGCGCCACACTCGAACCCTACCATCAGCTCTTACCAACTGAAATCGTGACTCATCGGACCAGGCCACGGTTTTTCATTCATCTAGGGACCAACCGATATGCTCACACGCCCACGAGAGTCGCTGCAAGCGATGTCGTTCTGTCAGTAAAGGCACTCGAGTCGGTCTTCTGCTGGAATAGCCCAAGAAAGCCAAATTTCTCCGCACAGTTCTAACAGACAAGTCCCTTGTACGTCCCACATTGATTTCTGCGGTTATTTGACGCAGTGTTGCTTGTCTGTTAGAATTTACGACTCTTTGCAGACGTCGCCGGTCTCGGTCGTTAAGTGCAGGCGGTCGACCACTGCGCTGTCCATGGTGAGATGTTATGCCTGAAATTTCATACTCTCGGCACACTCTTGACACAGTGGATCTGGGAATGTTGAATTCCCTAACGATTTCCGAAATGGCCTGAACCATGCGTCTAGCTCCAACTAACATTCCGCGTTCAAAGTCTGTTAATTCCCGTCGTGCGGTCATCATCACGTCAAAACCTCTTCACATGAATAACTTGAACAGAAATGAAAGCTCTGCGAAAGCACTGCGCATTTATACCTGTTCTACGCAATGATACTGCCATCTGAAAATTTGCATATTGCTATCCCATGACTTTTGTCACTTCAGTGTATAATTAACAATATTCCTTGAACGTTTTAACTTTACTAGTAAGAATTTTTTTATTTATTATTAGAAAAAAAAATCGATCGATGTACTACTTTGTCCAAAAAGTAAGACCCATTTTCAATTTAAAATTCACTGGGCTTATGAAATTTCAATTTTTTTTCTTAGGTTGTTGGCACTGTCCTCGACATCTGTGTGAAATGTGACGTCAAATTATTCATTAGTGTTTGAGTTACGCTTGGCTTTGTGAGACGCTAACACTGATTCCGGCGATTTTGAAATGTCTGAATGAATTGAGCAAAGAACTTGCATTCAATTTTTTCGCGGAAACGCATAGAATGCTGCAGAAGGTCGCATTTGGTGAACATTCCTACATCGGAAAGAAATGCTTAGAAGTGGTAGAAACAGTTCAAAAAAGGCAGAGAACGCGTTGAAGACGAAGAGCCCTCTGGTCGACCGTCGACCTCAACCGACGAAGCTCACGTCCAAAAAATTAAAGATTTGGTGCTTGCAAATCGTCGATTTACAATTGGAGACCTTGCTGATGTTGACATTTCAAAAGGATCGGGCAATTCCAATTTGGGCCTTAAACGTGTCAAATCCCGATTGGTACCGAAAACACTGAATACGCCAGCTCACATTGCATTGATTATTCGTGACTTTTTCGCCAAAAAGAAATATCGTTCTCCAGCCGCCTGATTTAGCCCCGTGCGACTTCTGACTATTCTCTAAACTCAAAAGATCGTTTTGAGTCGATAAAAGAGATTCAACGTGAATCGGCGCGAACTTTGAAGGTCATTCCTGCCGATGACTTTTTGAATGCATTGAGGATTGGAAAAAAAAAAAGTTGGCATAAGTGCGTTATGTCAGGTGGGGATGACTTTGAAGGCGATGAAATAAATTTGGAAGAATAAATAAAGAGTTTTTGAAAAAAAAAATATAATTGGTCTCACTTTTTGGGCAGAGTAGTATGATGGTATGATAGTTAACATAGAAAAAAGTAGATTTTAGAATTTTAATTTTTGTTTCTCGATGACAATTGGAGTTCCAGTTTAAAAATGCAAGTAGGCGAAAAAGTTGGACATTTCTTATCTAACAACCTGGTTTTCTAATTCAGATATGCATACAATATAATTCCACGAGGCATACTGTTTTATTTATTGTTTTATTACTTTTAAATAATTTTATGCTTTTGCTGTAATATATAAGAAACTAAAACAATAATATTGCTACCTCGGCTGACGGTGTTAATAGGGTTGTATTAATAGGCTTGTATGTATACTAACCAGACAAATACTTCCTTTAAATTAAAAAAATTAATAATTTATCAAATACTTGTTTATATATATACATATATATATATATATATACTAGCAGAACTCGGCATACATGGTCCTGCCAAAAAAAAATGCATTATAGAAAATTACATATCGCGAATCTATTCTCCATGTTCTAATAGATGTGCATACTAATATTCATGGATATCGTTTGAAAGGTATATAATATGAAATGCTACAGCCCCATCTGGTGGCAAGTAACACTAAAGTGGATCGCGCGAACCTATTTTCCATACTCGAATACATATTATTACCCATTTTCATAGAGTTTGGTTGAACGGTATAGAAGTTGTAAGTCATCTGGTGGTGACTAACGACAAAGGGTATAAGCATAAAAACATTCTTCTTTTTTTGTCAAACACACACAAAATACTTCATCAAAATCGGTCAAGCCGTTTAGAAGGATTTCAGTGACAAAAACACGTACAGAAGAATTATATATATATAAAGATATACATATATTGTAAAAATAAAAACATCAGGTAACAAACATAACTTGCAAAAACCTTTCATTTATAAAGAAAAAATTTAAATAAAAATTTTACACTTATTCAATTATTTGCGCTGAATCAAGTTGGGTAACTCACCTTTCCTATAGCTTCCCGAAGTGCGTAATACTTGGGTGTGGGGTCTCCAGCTTCACTCAAAGGTGCATCGTAGTCATAACTTGTTATACAAGCTTGAAAAGCGTCGTTGATTATGTTTGAACCTGAAATCAAAAAAGGTTTACAAATACTTTGTTCAAATTTGCCTATGTCGTCTCTGGAATCAATAATGAGCAAAATTCCTAAACTTAAGCAATGCCAGCAGTGCCATGAGTCGTGTACCATTTGCCGTTACTTCTCCTGAGTAGAATTTCCTTGCACACAAAACCATTATAATGGTCTTACCAGCACAAGTGGAAGTACACCTAATGACAACTAATTGTCTTTTCTGATGAATCCCACTCCAATACTGTTTTAAGTGATGGTCGAGTACCCAATTAGAACGATATAGAGATGAAAATATCTTCCAGACTGCATTATCTAACGATATAATAGAATATTCGGGGCCTGATGGCCGAGGGGCTAGCGCTCTGGCGCTCGGTAATACAGGTTTCGGGTTCGAATCCCGGCGGTGCCATGGGTGTTTGTAGTAATTCGGAATATCTTTTAAGGCTTGTTTCCACCGAGGCGTGAGGCGTTTAAGCGTGAAGCTTTGACCAATCACTAGCTTTTTTTATCACTTTATTTGACCAATCACTTTGAGCCGGTTTGAAATGCACCGCTTCGAGTTGACCCACTTTCAACTCGAAGCGGAACTTCACTAGGCGTAATGCTATTTCTGAGGTTTCGCTGTGAATGGGTAGAAAAAATTTTCCTCCCTGCCGCATGTCGCGTCGCCACCTCTCGCCTCGGAGGGAAGAGCCTTTAAACCGTAGGTCCCGGTCTAATAGGATCGTAGAGCGTTGCGGGGGTAGTGTTACTCTGCATCCGTAGTATATCTTCCAGCTACACGCACCTCTTGGGTAGAGCTAAGTAAGTAAAGTCGGTGCAGCGCTTGCTTTGCCATCCTAAATATATATAACATTATAGTCTAGCGCAAAAGGCCATGAACCTATAAATTGGAGACAGACACTGACATACAAAGGTTTTTAAATGACTCACGCCTTGATTTTTATAAACTTTTTTTAATAAAAGAGGTAACAGACAATCGAAAATATTATAACATTAAAGCATAAATCTATGCCAAATTTACACTCATGTCCATAAATTAAGGATAATGAAGTACAGACAAAGAAAGAGACAGAAGCAAAACAAATCTGACTTATTTGTAAAGTCTATTTATTAAACAAAAGGTAAAGAGCAAAAAAGATGCTATATGTTTGACATAATTAATAAAAATTGCGATTTTTACTCTCTGGAGCAAATTTCAAAAAAGAACCTATTTACAAAACACTGTATAACATGGTTAGTATGATGGTTAATACGGAGTATGTCTCCCGGACGATGCAATACAGGCCTTACAACGCCTAGGCATGCTGAGTATCAAATTATCAATCTGATATTGGGGAATATTACACCACTCATCAAGCAATGCCCTCCGAAATTCCGGTTGACAGGTGGGAGGGGATTGACGGGCTGCAATTCGTCGGCCAAGCATATTCCACACATGCTCTATTGGATTCAAGTCCGGTGAGTAAGCTGGCCAATCCATACGGGTGATATCCTCCAATCGAAGGCATTCGTCTACAATGTTTGCACGGTGAGGACGGGCGTTGTCATCCATAAACAGAAATTCAGCACCCATGGCGCCCCGAAACAAACGTACATGTTGTTCCAGAATGACATCCCGATAGATGTGGCCTGTCATCGTTACACAGTTCAGTTCTGGAACCAAGAATAATTCCTCCCCTAACGAGCCATCCTGCACCACCGTAACGGTGTCGTTCAATGGTGTTCTCTTAGTGGTAACGGGTACCTGCCGCTCTCCATATGAAAGTCCGGCGAGAATCAGACTGCAAACTAAACCTGAACTCGTCGGAAAACATCACACAAGACCACTGTTGCGGTGTCCACAATGCATGCTCTCTACTCCAGGTTAATCGCAGGCGACAGTAAGTTGTGGTAAGTGGAACACATCTGACAGGCCTACAAGCATATAGACCAATGTGCCCTAAGCGTCTGTACACGGTCTGCCTTGAAACTGTCGTACCGGTATCTGAAGAGAGCTGACGAGACAGGTCTGATGCTGTGCTCCGTCTGTTTCTTTTGGCAGTAACTGATAAATACCGGTCCTCATTCGGCGTTGTAACTCGGGGGCGACCTGTGCTGTAACATCTACTCCCATTACCATCATCTTGGAATCGTTGCCAAAGCCTGGAGATGACACTCTGGGCGATTCCAAGTTCCTCGGATACTTCCAGCTGGGTACGTCCACATTCCAGTCGTCCGATAATTCTACCACGTAAAAAATCATCCAAATGCTTCCTTTGTGCCGTAACTATGCAGTTATTGCACTGAAAGGCTTTTAAAGCGCTTGTGAACAATTTTACTTCTTTGCCACCATTCCTTATATACCCCTCTCTTACACTCTCGTCATTGTGACGTACTATCCGCGCCATCTGGTGGTTTCCTGTAATTTGCATATTCTTCTTCAAGATGTGTGTGATAATTCTACAGGTGAAATTTTTATTTTAGACTTTAATTTCTGTGTGATTCTGAATTATCGTTAATTTATGGACATGAGTGTATTAAAAAATACTTCCAAGTGGACATCAGGTAATTGATTTTTTATCGTATTACTGTACTTACGCATGATTCATGACAGTCGGTCGAATCCTAGAACAATGATGTACCAGTTCGTATGTTGAACTAATTGGTAGTGTTGGGGTACACGTTTAAAACTGTTTAATAATTTTGTTTTATTAGCTTTAATTTTTAAAAATTTTCTACACATGAACATGAATGTTACACATGAAATTTCTTCTAAAATTATTGTTTTCTAAATTTAAATGTTTTTAGTTGTAGTCCTTTTCTCTGTCGGCGGTTAAACAGTAAAAATAAACGATACATGTTTCAGATCATATTAATCAGAATGACTTAATAAATACGGTGTGGTTGAAAAGAATAAAATGATTGTGTATATGGTGTTAATTTGTAACGAAAAGTCATTTCACGTACATACAATGTGCCCCATAGTCCTAGTGTATTATGTAACATCATATTGAAATATTCCAAGTGCGATAATTTGAGATGCTATAGTGTATCAAAGGTGATCATGGTAGCTCACAACTACTCTCTACAGAAATTACGCCATGGAGGATTTGGAGTACAAAATCGTAATTTTTGTTCCAATTCATTCCTGGAGATTGAATTTCGATACGTTTCTCGTAACATTGCTCCTCTTCGTAAGATATATGTCGTTTCTATTTTAATCTGTCCAATCACCAGGCATGTCATCTGTTTAATACTTGTGGAATTTCGTTAACCAGTAACTCGTTTTTGAAGTTCATTCCGTATCAAATGCAGTTGAACTTATGGCTCAGACTGATGCCATCTGGAATGTTATTTCTGAAGCACACGTTTAAAAATAAATATTTAATAAACTATTATTCATGGGGGCAGATGGCCGAATGGCTAACGCTCTGGCGCTGGGTACCACAGGTTCCGGGTTGGGGTCCCGCCGGTGCCGTGTGTGTTTGTAGTGGTTCAGAATTCACCATGTGGTTCAGAATTCACATCTTTCACAGGTCTAATAGAATAGCAGAGTCATTGTGGAGGTAGTGTTACTCGTGTACGTAGCATATCTTCAAGCTACACGTGCCCGTAGTTAGTGCTAAATGAGTAACAGCGCTGCAGCCCTTGCTTATGGCATAAATATTTACTGGCCGTACGGCCGTACCATGCTGAATATACCGGTTCTCGTTAGATCACCGAAGTCAAGCATCATTGGGTGCGGTCAGTACTTGGGTGGGTGACCACCTGGGAACACCGCGTGCCGTTGGCAAATTTGGGACCTGAATGGCCGAGTGTCTAGCGCTCTGACACTCGGTGCCACAGGTTTCGGGTTCAAATCCCGGCGGTGCCATGGATGTTTGTAGTGGTTCGGAATCCATTTTAAGCCGTAGGTCCCGGTCTCCTATGACTGTAAGAGCGTCACGGAGCCAAAGTCAGGCTTCTACCTACGGGTGCTCCATCATAACAGAAGCTGCTTCCTTCCCCTTCAATCATGGGTACGTATAGCCAATGGGATTATTTACTGTCTCTGTATTGCCAGCTGCATTAAAACAACATAAACTATTATTCACATAAGAAAATGGTAAGTAAAATGATTTATTGCGAAAAATAATCCCTTCTATAAATAAAACATGTTTGCATTTTCGTTTCCTTTTTTTCTTTTAAAATTCCTTATTAAGAGCAAACCTGAGAGAACCCATTGAAAAGTAATATATACATGACAACTTTACCATCTCTACAATATATCACTTCGCAATTGTTTTAATAAGCAAATGTGATATATTTACCACATCCACCTATTCATCATCTACTGATTTTCTGTCTAAATAAGGTAACACTGCATTGAATTTTTTTTTTTTTTTTTTTTTTGACGATTTAGAAATGACAACAGAATTGCGTAAAATATTAGTTAGATATTTAGAATAGGTAAACTTACCACTTGAAACTGACTGGCAATTATAAATGCGTATATTGGTAATTATCAAAGTAATTGTTAGATATCAAAATTGTTTCTCTAACACCTACAATATTACTTTTAAATTACACAAATATGCTTTATAATCATTTATTAGATTTATTTTTTAACAAGTAACTAGATCAGTAGTCAAACGCATTTCTATCTGATTATACTCAAAAAACTCGATGGCAATTTTTTGTTCAGGCATTTTTAATCCTGAGTATAAGATATTTTTAAAACAATATAATTACCTAAGCATCAAAAGAACAAAAATCTAACCATAGAAAAGAACACCGAAAAGAACCCTATCTGCCTTCTAAATCGTTATCATCTGTGGCGCAACAACCCCATGGTGGCCAAAGGGCATCTGCCTACTGGTAGTTTTCGAGACAGCAGATACTTTTCTTTTTACTTGGTATGGTTATCGCCCTACGCTCTACAGTCATATTAGACCGGGATCTACTGTTTAAAATGGATTCCGAACTACTACAAATATCTATGGCACCTCCCGAACTCGAACCCGAGACTTGTGGCACCGAGCGCCAGAGCGCTAACTGCAAAATCATGTTTAATAAAATTAAAACTTGTTATTGTGTACATTTTTCATAGGTTCAGTAAAAAATGATACACGATTTCTTTTAACAGATGGGCGGAAAAGTTCGTAGGCTGTCACATAGTTGGCGCTACTAGTATTAAATCCATATGAATTTGTTAGCCATAACCTTCAAAAGACACGTGTATAAATTTGACAGCTGTTGCACTATTAGTATGTGAGTTATAGCATTTTTAGAGTTCATCACGTGCAGTTCACACGGCTGACTGTCGATTGGACTCCGGTGTGAAATGATGGAGCCATGTTTCATCCATTGTCACATATCGACGCAAAAATTCGGGTTTATTACGATTGAACAGCTCCACACACTGCTTAGAATCATCCATTCGTTGTTGTTTTGGGTCGATTGTGAGCTCTGCGCGGCACCCACTTTGAACAGAGCTTTCGCATATCCAAATATTCATTCACGATATGACCAACACGTTCCTTTGCTATCTTTAGAGTCTAAGCTATCTCAATCAACTTCACTTTACGGTTATCAGAAATTATTTTGTGGACTTTTTTGATGTTTTCCTCGGTAACAGCCTCTTTGGGACGTCCACTGCGTGCATCGTCCTCGATGCTCATTTCGCCTCGTTTAAATTTAACAAACCACTTCTCTACGGTTGATTTTCCTGGTGCAAAGTCCGAATAAAGTTTATCAAGCCAAGCCTTGGCTGCAGTGGTATTTCTTTTCGCCAAAAAGCAATGCCTTAACACACAAAATTCCTTTTTATCCATTTTTTCAAACGAACGAAAGTTGCTTCACTAAAAATACTATAACTCACATACTAATAGTGCAACAGCTGTCAAATTTATACACGTGTCTTTTGACGGTTAGGGCTAACTAAAAATCATATGGATTTAATGCTAGTAGCGCCATCTATGTGTCAGCCTATGAACTTTTCAGCCCACCTGTTAGTTAATTTTTTTTTTTTTTTTTTTTTTTTTTTAAATAAAAGCATATATGAATTCATGTGTTTTATGAAATACACATTCTTACATTTAATTATACGAAAGAAATAAAAATATATATATCATATGAAATATCACATGAAATAAAACGTTGAAAAAAGTGATAAGGGGAATCTATATGTAATTTATAATATTGAATGTTATCGGAATAGTACATGGAACTTCTATAGTCACGTAGGTTATTTCTTAGGTAGTAGGTTATTTCGTGATACTAATTAAGCCAGGTTTAAAAAGTGACACTTTTATTTTACTCGCACAAACACAAACACACCTATCACGCCATACAATGAATTAATATTTAACACACAGAATTTAAAGTAAAAAAGAACAACCTGAGCTTCGTGAAAGGACTCACTGTTGAGTAGAATATCTACAGAAGCGCAGGATTGCGTAAAATACACGACCTCTCGGATAAGACTCTGTGAGAGAACTGAATGCTTTTCCTGCACGCCACAGGGAGGTCAGAGGAAGGATGGTTATAGCCATATACTAATGGTCATATTTCATAAGCTAGTTGCTTAGAACCCAAGTAATCACAATAGTCAGAGGGTATAGTTTCATAATAGATTGTTATTTTATGATTATTTAGATTCTATTGAATAAGATGAAAGATTGAATGAGAGTTTGTTTTTAATTAATACTTTTAACGTAACAAAAGTGGGGCCTAATGGCAGAGTGACTAGCTCTCTGGCGCTCGGTGACACAGGTTTCGGGTTTGAGTCCGAGCGGTGCCATGGATGTTTGTAGTGGTTCGGAATCCACTTTAAGCCACAGGTCCCGGTCTCCTATGACTGTAAGAGCATCACGGACCCCAGTCAGACTTCTCACCCACATCATTCCCAAACTGTATAGGAGCAACTCAGCTCTAGGCACTGTGGTTTGGTGTGGCGTAGTAGTAGTAGTCTGTCTAACGGCGTCGACTTTCGTGCCACAGGCACCAATCCAATGCTATTTAAGGTTTTTTTCACCACTTTAAACCGTAGGACCCGGTCTAATAAGATCGTAGAGCGTTGTGGGGGTAGTGTTACTCGCGTCTGTCGCACATCTTCAAGCTACATGTGCCCCCTGAGTAGTACTAAATGAGTAACAGCGCTCGTCGGTGCAGTCCACGTTGGGCTGCTAGCAGGGACATGGTCAATACGATCCAGTCCTCGACGAAATTATAAAAAAAAATAATTATTATAAAATTATAAAAGTTTACTTACCAGCTGTGAATCCATACGAAGTTCCCCCGTGGAAGAGATAGCTGAAAAAGAATGCATCACTTTAAATGCAACAAGTTTTACCTAAAGTAAAATGCGTTATTTGTATAAAATAAATGGTTAAACAATATTTCATTATTAAATGTCAATTTCAGAATGTAAAAGTGTAAGACGCCTATAACTATGTTTATTAGTAATGATTTTGTCTTTGTTGGAATTCTTATGCTTTAGTTCGCGCCACGCAGCGTCACGTGGTAGGTTTATAGAAATCGCTTGCAACCGATTCAGAATTGCACTGTTGCCGTGGAGATGGGCTGCTGGTTGCTGTGGAAACGGGCTGCTGCCGTGGAGACCAGCTGTTGCCGAAGAGACGAACTGTTTTGTTCCAAAAATAACTTGTGTCTTCCAGTTTAGCTTTTGCCTTTGAGATGTTACCATCAACCCTGTATATCTTTGTAAATATTGCTTGTAAATAAATGAAGATTCCATAAATGTTTGGAGGGATTGATCAAGACTCCTCGGACCACCAGAAGGCTGCGGCTAACAAGAAAAATTGAACCACCGATAGAAAGAAACACGATAGTCGTAGTGACAGTCTTTGAAATGGCATTGAATTCTGATATTTATGCAATCATATTATTAGGCAGAATTTCATAGTATTTAGACATCATATTCAATGCTAACAACTAATTTGTCCAAAATCTGCAAATAGGATATACAATTTTTGATTTTATCATCGCTTTTAAATGACGAATACATTGTTCAACATTAAAAATAAGCCTACAACTATTAATTGCACTGTCAGCCACATAAAGGGATAAAAAAATGAAATGGGAAATAATCCAGATGCTGTATTTAAGATCAGTTTCTTCGAATTCCAAGAGTCAAAGGAATAGTTTCTCCAAGATATCTTTACCATTAAGTTGAATAGTAGCTAGTATCCCATGATAGTTATAGGGGATGACAATTTATATTAATGTGTTGTTGTTACTGATGTCCTTGGTGTAGGAAAGCCTGCACCAGATCCAGAAGACCCCGTCGCAGGCGACTAAGGATAATATGCAGCTTCACTTTAGAAAGGAGCCACGAGGGCTGAAGACTGACTGACACCTCAATGCAACGTTCTACGATCCTATTAGACCGGAACCTACTGTGTAAAGGGGATTCCGAACCTCTACAAACATTCATGGCACCACTGGGACTCGAACCCGAAACCTGTGGCACCGAGCGCTAGAGACTCGAGCATTCAGGCCCATGTATTAATGTTGCTGTTATTTTAAAACCTTTAACTTGTATTTTAACTTCATGCCATTTGCACTGCAACGCCAAATATGTATGAGATTCAATGCTACTCAATATGCATCCTTTGGGGAAGAAAGCATTTCCCCTAAACTTTCCAACACGATTTTCCGGCCTATGGATTTATTGCTCGCCTTCGAGGCCTAGACACTGATACTTTGAGTTTGACATCTGGTTTCAAACCAAGTTTTCTTAGTCCAGGAATCCAACGCACTTTTCACTAGATTTCTCGAGTTCATCTGTATTAATGTTAAAAATTAACAAGTAATATAAAAAGAATTTTTTTAAAGTCCATTCCTACTTTTTTTTTCACTGTATTGCAGAAAGTCCTTCATAAATAATTTCATTCATTTTTTTAAAGTTTATCTGGCACCATCTATGGGTAGATACATGCAACTTAAATCTACAAAAAACTAAAATTATGTAATTAAATTTAATTACTGAATTAATATTTGCAAAAACTGTATTCACATCCAGTGCCATCCACTACAAGTTCAAAAAAAAAATGTATTCGAACTTGAGTGGATGAATAAAAAGTATTTTATGAACGATTGAAAATTTGAACAAGATATATATAGGGAGAGTGCGAGCTAATAGAAGTAATTGAAAAAAAGTACAAATAATAATTGCATAATGAGCCACTTAAAGGGATAAAAAATGAAATAGGAAATAATCCAGATGCTGTATTTAAGAACAGTTTCTCCGAATTCCATGAGTCAAAGGAATAATTGCTCCAGACGAGATTCAATGTTACTCAATGTGCCTCGCTTTGGGGAAGGGAGCACTACCTCCCAAATTTGCCAACAGTATTACGGCTTATGGATTTGTCGCTCGCTTTCCATGCCTAGACACGGAAATTTTCAGTTCGATATCTGGTTTCGAACTAAGCTTTCTTAGCCCAACGCACTTTCAACCAGATTGCTCGAGCTCATCTGTATTAATGTCAAAATTAAAAAAAATAGCTTTGTTTTCATTTTATATTTAGTCAACTTTTAAATAAGACAGACGTGTATTTAAAAGATTCAAAAAACATTTCTCACAAGTTCACCGATGCGTTCATCGACAGCATTTCTGTCAGCGTTTTCACGACGCTTTCTGTGGTCTTGGTCGAGTGCGGGTGTCCCCATCGGTCCAGGTATCCGGGATAAAACTCCGAATTGACCAAAGGGCCTTCAGCCTGAGTGTAACGTAGCTGGGCGAAATTGAGGGTCACGTTGGCACCTGGAAACAATTTCATATTTCTTGGTCAATAATGCAGATTTTAAGCGGCTTATCAAAAATATATTTACCATAGAATATTCTTCTTGGTAAACTATTCCTTAAAAAGATTAACTGAAATTTATTAATATAGCAACCCATAGCTTACCTCATCATCATCACTGGCGCAACCGACACATGATGGGTCAAGGCTATCTGCCTTTTGGCAGATTTCGAGACAGAAGATGTTACTTTTTACGGGGTCAGCCCTACGCCCAACGCTCATTTTAGTCCGTTACCTGTGGTTTAAAGTACATTACGAAGCACTGCAAACATTCATGGCGCCTCCAGGACTCGAACCAGAAACCTGTGGCACCGAGCTCCAGAGTGCTACTCACTCGTCCATCAGGCCCTTGTAATACGTTACCTCATTATATAATGCATTAGTGTGTTCACCCTTTATTAGGTAAATTCAAGAAGTGTTTTCGTCAAAAGGTATTTAATTTTTTCGCAAATTTTAATAATATATTCATGTGAAAGTATTTTAACGTGATGATGACCGCACTCTGTCAAAGGACTTTGAACGCGGAATGTTCATCGTTGAGTTTATACGCAAATCATGCCATTTTGGAAGTTTTTAAGAATAGAAGTGCTACCTCAGACAGGGGTGTGTCAAGAAGTGTGCCAGACAGGAGTAGCAATGTCTAGGCATAACATCCCACCATGGACAGGGGTAGCAGTGGTCTACCGCCTGCACTACCCGAGACCGGGACGTCTGCAATGTCGTAGAAGCACTCCTCAGGCAGGACAAGCAATGTCACGAGCAGTACCTAACAGCTGAAATCAATGTGGGTTACAAGGGACTTGTCTGTTAGCACTACTGTGCAGGAGAAATTTGGCTTTCTTGCATTCAGTCAGAAGACACGACCTCAGAGGGGTGCCTTTACTGACAGAACGACATCGCTTGCAGCGACTCTCGTGGGCACGTGAGCATAGACAGGGTTGGTCCCTAGATGAATGGAAAACCGTGGCCTGGTCCGATGTCTCAGATTTCAGTTGGTAAGACAGATGGTAGCAATGTCTAGAAGTGTGGCGCAGACCCCAGAAGCCAGGGGTAGCAATGTCTAGAAGGCACTGTTCAGGCAGGTGGTGGCTCCGTAATGGTGTGGGCTGTTTTTCATGGCATGGACTTGGTCCTCAGACAGGGTTAACAATGTCTACCGAACATTGACTGGAAAGCTAATGTTCAGCTACTTGGAGATCACTTGCAGCCATTCATGGACTTCATGTACCCAAACAGGGAGGGATGTTTATGGATGACAATGCGCCAGACAGGGGTAGCAATGTCTAGAGATTGGTTTGAAGAACATTCTGGACAATTCAACGAATGATCTGGCCACCAGGATCGTCCGCAATGTCCCATCGAGCATTTATGGGACATCATCGACAGGCATGCCCAAAATGTGCACCATCAAAGCTTTCCTCAGACAGGACAATGTCTATCGAGACAGCACGGCTCAACAGGAGCAGAAGACTTCCAACGACTTGTTGAGTCCATGCCACGTCGAGTTGCTGCACTTCGCCAGGGCAAGCAATGTCTAGGGCCGACACGATATTAAGGAGGTTTCCCATGACTTTTGTCACTTCAGTGTATAATGCATTAGTGTGTTCACCCTTTATTAGGTAAATTCAAGAAGTGTTTTCGTCAAAAAGGTATTTAATTTTTAAAAATTTTAATAATATATCAGGGTTAACAATGTTAATCGCCCCACCTCAGACAGGGGTCAATGTCAAAGGACGAATGCCTCGTCAAAAGATTCATCACTTGAGTTTATACGCAAATCAAGCCAATTGTTGAGTTTTTCATAAGACTACCTCAGACAGGAGCTAATGTCTAGAAGCACTACCTCAGACAGGGTTAACAATGTCTAGAGAAGTCACTACCTCAGACAGGGGTAGCAATGTCTAGAGCACTACCTCAGACAGGGGTAGCAATGTCTAGAGCAGTACCTCAGACAGGGTAGCAATGTCTAGACAGCACTACACTCAGACAGGGTTAACAATGTCTAGGAAGCAATGTCTAGAAGCACTACCTCAGACAGGAGTAGCAATGTCTAGGAGCACTACCTCAGACAGGGGTAGCAATGTCTAGGAGCACTACCTCAGACAGGGGTAGCAATGTCTAGAAGCACTACCTCAGACAGGAGTAGCAATGTCTACGAGCAGTACCTCAGACAGGGTTAACAATGTCTAGAAGCACTACCTCAGACAGGGGTAGCAATGTCTAGGAGCACTACCTCAGACAGGAGTAGCAATACTCTGATTATTCATTTAGTTACAAATATCAGGTACTTGACATTAACTTTCTAGCCTCCAATATTTTTTAAATTTAGCAATTAAAGTTATTAAAATTCTTTACTGGAATACGAGTAACAAAATGTTCGGCATTTATTGATTGCGCAAAATACAATTATGTATGTAAACAGTAATTTTCAATAGATGTACATTGCAGTAATCGTATCCAATAGAGAAGGTGAAAGGAAGCAATAACTGAATCACTGGAAAAAGTCATATCAGGACATTTTGAATAATCCAAATAGGCCGAAAGATGGATAAAATCTTTAAGCAACTCATATTTCGTTTGTCTTTTACACGAATACACAATTTTTTTCCATCAGTTTCATTCACGAATATTTTAATCCAAAAATCTAATTTATTCATCAAACCATTTTTAATTAGAAATTATTAGTCCTACAAAAAAATATTACGGTCTCATGACATACACGTGGTATGATCCCGCTACATAATTAATATTATGATTAAAAGTTACATGTATAATTCTTGTTTTTAAATTGATTTTAATTTCAAATGCTGCTTAACGATGCTCCTAAATTATTTACCGAGTGAGATTATAACTTTGCTACATATATTTTTGTTTGGAAAAATTACGGGAAGTTGAGTGCACAATAAAAAAATACATAAATATGAGATCAATTTCAAATCAAATGAGGTTAGCTACCTGCTCCAAAATCAGTAGTGGCGAGAACATCGTAAGTTTTACCACAAGCTAAACTGTTTGGGAAAGGTTGATCTGTTGTAAATAATACAACGTTGTTTTTTAATTGCGAGTTAAAGAAGTCCCGCAGATGAGCTTTGTATTGATCGCATCCACAGAAAGCGTACTCATTTTCAATCTGTAAAAAAAAAAACCAATAAGAGAAGATTTATTACATATAATATTTTATAGAATTTTCATCAAAAATTGTGCTAATTTTTCATGAAATAATAATAAATATATGATTATAGATTGTTTCCAATTAAAAGCTTGTCTCAAAATTGACTCGAATACAACAAGATTTAAATATAAAAATTTAACAATAAAATGAGAGTTAATATTAAATTCATTATCGTCTTAAAGCTGTGGTTTTTTTCTAATGCAGTTCGCAATAAGACCGTGATTTTTTATGCCATAAGGGCTGCACAGACGTTACTCACTTTGCACTACCTAGGGGGCGCGTGTCACTTGAAGATAAGTCACGGACGCTGAGTAACAATGCCCCCGCAACGCTCTACGAGACTATTAGAACCGGGACCTACGGTTTAAAGAGAATTCCCAACCACTACAAACACCCATGGCACCGAGCGCCAGAGCGCTAGCCACTCGGCCATCTGGCCCTCTTAAAGAAGTGCTGAAAATTGATTTTAATACCATCTGCATTTATATCTGCTAATTTGGCTTAAGCTCTTGAAATGCTTCTACATGTAGTAAAAAGTTAGGTTTTGTCTGATTCTTGCTCAGGCCGTTCTATCTTTTCTCGTTACAGTAATCTGTATTGTCTTTTATACAACATCCGTACATTTAGGTGCAAAATTAACTGAAATTCTAAATATATGGACATCGCAGCAATATACACTAACATACATGCGGATCCTGAAGACGATAATGATTTTATGCATTAACTATTACTCTTTGAATCTATTATTATTAATATTTATAGTAACTGCTGCTATTCACACACACACATAATATATATATATATATATGAATCCACTTGAAGCCGTAGGTCCAGTTCTAATAACGACTATAAAGCGTTGGAAATAGGGCTGACCCTGCCCCGTAAAAAGTCAGCGTCACGGAGCCAAGTTAGACTTCTACCTGTGGGTCCTCCATCACAACAGAAGCTCCCCTCTTTCTCTTCAACCAAGAGACCAAACGGATTCGTGAACTTGGTCTACCAAATGGGATAAGAAACAACATAACATACACTCAAGAGCCAAAACATTATGACCACCCCTACATTTTGCAATGAACTCGCCTGGATGACGTGGAAGGCACGTGATCAGGTTTGGAAGTGGTATTAAGTGGTGGTATTAATCCATGCCAAGGCGGGTTGAAGCTGTGTTGCGCGCCAAAGGTGGGCGAACTCGTTATTGACAGGTGGTCATAATGTTTTGGCTCTTGAGTGTATATATAAACTTTTCAAGTTGAATGATTTCTTAAATTGATGTTGGACTTGGAATAGGATTGTGTTTTCTAATCCAACATCGAAAAAAAAAAAAAAAATGGCAATTGATGCAATAATATCAGAAGTATCACTATCAGTAGATGGAGGTTTCTGAGAGGAAAGTGGTATGAGTTTTCGTGATAGTGGACTAATAATACCAATCCTATTTTTATCTGTTGTTAGTAGACTGACCTATTATATTAGCAGAGAATATTGCATAGTTATTTCATCCTAAGAAGAGACGGGTTGAAATGCAGCCTTTTTGCTGTCGGATATTATAAAATTCTTAGTTATTTTGAATTTTTTTATATTTTTTTGTATTTTCTTTGATGGCATTATTAATATCAGAATTTCGAATTTTATAAATAGTGTTGTTAACAGTTTACATATTTTGGTTCTGATTAAACAATATGTAAAAAGTGAACAGTGGTATCATAATTAGAGCAAATCTGTTTAAAGTTGCCTGTCTGTAAGTATCACATCATTGGTACATAAGGATCATACGGGATTAAGAATATATAAGTATATTGAACAACTATAGCACTTTTTGGAATAAGGAACCACGGAAGCTTATAATAATATATTTTGTTAATATAGATCCT
The DNA here is from genome assembly GCA_021605075.1 of Caerostris darwini. NCBI lineage: Eukaryota > Metazoa > Arthropoda > Arachnida > Araneae > Araneidae > Caerostris > Caerostris darwini. Next base: position 42,284 of record BPLQ01007992.1, on the reverse strand, counting down.
TTTTTCTTCAACAGGTATTTACGTCTTGATTATTTAATTCTTGTACTAGATGTGTATAGAAAATATAACTCTTTGAATCTATTAACTCCTAGGAGTATATAAGATATATCCTCACAATTGTTTCAGATGTAATTACTTGGCAACTATTTAATGTTGCTTGTACAAGAATATATCGAATATTTTTTTTCAGTTCATAGAATTTGTCTGGGATGGTTTCTAAGTTTTTAATTAATAGGTCAACTGATATCAATTGTTTTACTGTTTTTAGATTTCCATCAATAGCATATAGGAACTTTTGAATTTTGAAAATTTTTGTACGATCCTCAATAGTAACTGAGATAGCTAAAAATCTGACTAATAACAGTTTTACTTTTTATTCTGCTAAGCTTTGGTCGTAATACAGACAAACAAATAGTGATGAGAAATTTAGATACTTGCAGGGGCACGAAGATTATTTTAATGAAAGAACACCTGAATTTGAAAAAGAATTTGGGTCAAAATATCGCACTTTCCCCTATGGAACTCAATGAGAGACAGCAGATTCTTGAAATGGTACTAATACGAATTCATACAGTCAGGATTCCCTTATTAGACGTCATCTACACTCAACGAGATAACCAGGATGTGATACATCAACTTTAATCCTAAATATCTCCGAATGGCAGAGTCAGGTAATTGCTCGTCGATTGATAAAATACCTAGAAATGGATATGCACTACAAGAAGCCGACACATGTGTTGCAAAGACTAAAAGCGCGCAACTCAATTGACAGGAAGGCCTTTTTCTAAGACATGGATTGCCACGCACATGGGTCACAATACTGATATAGTTAGCGAAATCAAAACTAAATTAGAAGAATTAGCCAAACGAAAATAAATAAATATCAAAGTAACCAACAAGTAAAAGTATACGGGAAATAAAATAATCAGCTAAACTGGAAAACTAATGGCAATACTTAGATCGTAAAGCTGGTACGAAAACAATGTAGGTTTGTAATTTTAAGGAAAGGAAATTAAGATGGAGAAAAAACGGAAGGCAAAGATTGCTGGGGGCGCTTAAGGTATGAGGTACCTGTGAACAGCTATAAGTCATGCACCCCTTGAAAGGGTACTGAGGAGAAAAAACTACAGAATTGCCTTACGTAAAATAGCGTAATAAAAATAACAAATGGTAAGCTTTCATCCGGGGCCTGATAGCCGAGTGACTAACGACTTAAGGCTCGTTCCCACCGAGGCGAGAGACGTGAAGATGCAAGAGGCAAGCGACCAAATTTTTTCGACCCCTTCACAGCGAAACGTCAGAAATAGCATTACGCCTAGTGAAAAACCGCTTCGAGTTGAAAGTTGGGCAACTCCAAGCGGAGGACTGCAAACCGGTTTCAGGCGACCGCGGTGAGGTCAAATTTTGGTCGCTTGCATCTTGTCGCCTTGGTGAGCACGAGCCTTCAGAGCTCGATGCCACAGGTTTCGTATTCAAGTTCCGGCGGGGCCATGGATGTTTGTAAGGGTTCGGAATCCATTTTAAATCGTAGGTACCGGTCTAATATGACTGTAGAGTGTTGGGCGTAGGGCTGACAACTCTATCCCGTAAAAGGAAAACATCTCCTGTCTCGAAATGGGCCACTAGGCAGACTGCCGTGGCCCACCATGGTGTTGTTGTTCCACTGATGAGGATGATACGTTTTCATCCAATATTATTATTCCAAAACTATTAACAGAATCATTTGAAACATAGAAAAGTAAAAATAAATTAAAATTTATTACTATAAAAGTTGGTAAGAAAAATTAATAAAATATACCTGAATACTAATTACGGGACCACCATTATTATATAGAAATGGCTCTATCTTTGGTAGTAACACGTTAAACCACTGGTCCATATATTTAATGAAATCTAGAAAAAAAAACCTTTCAATTAGCTTCCTTCCATTTAGTTTTTTAAAATATTAATTTTAATTTTAATTTAATTTAGTTTAAATTTTTAAAATTATACATTTAAAATTATTTGCATAAAAATTTTTATTATTAGCCTCTGAATGTTGTTAAAGACAAGTTTTACAGTGTCTTTCTTTTACTTTTAAAGTTCTATAAAAATAAGCATCAAGTTAAAATATTAATACAATACAATAACATAAAAAAATCGCTGAATATAATATATTTTAAACACAAAATATTCTCATATCAAAATTAGATAATGTTCTTCAATTAAACATTAATAATATTTATGTGTTGAATAGTAAAATATTTTATAATTATTTATCAAATAGGCATATTTAATTCATCTATGTACATGGTGATTATAAATAAAGTCCTACTTTCAAAATGCTGTAAAAATAGAACCACTCGTCACAATGAGTTCAAATTTGAACTGAAGATACTTGATGAAGGGGGAAACGGTAGGGCTTCAAAAAAATTCCAAAGTGTATTAATAGATGGCACTGTAAGCGGCATAAAGACAGTGAATTCGGCTGCCAGAAATATTTTGAATCGAAATGACAACGTATTTGGCATGAGTTGCACATTAAATCAACTGTAGCTTTCAATGTGCTTGATTGTTTCTGTTTTTTGACGGAAAAAAATGGCTTCCAAGTCATTCAACAGTTGTGACACTGTTAGCGGAAAGCCCATCCACCACGGCAAGATTCATACCAAATTGGATGGGAAAAATCGGTGGAACTTTTTTTTTTGATGCCATACCGTTTCCCCCTTCTTCAAGTATTTTCAGTTCAAATTTGAACTCATTGTGGCGAGTGGTTCTTTTTTTTACAGCATTTTGAAAGTGGGACTTTAATTATAATCATATACAAGTTATAAATATGAATGTGTGTCATAACTTAAAAACTATGTTATAAATCTAGTTTGTATTTATTATTGTTTTTGTGTGATGCGCAGCAAAAATATCAAAAAATTGTTTTCTAATTAAACCAAAACCTTGTGTTGAAATTGTTTAATACTTCACACCTGACGGCCTAATGATACTCATTGCTCATTGACGATATTAAAATGTCACCAAACGCCTATGATCGGTTTATACAGAAAGATCCGGCTTCTACGACTGGAGCGAAAATGTTACGGGGAAATGTTATTATGTGAGTATATTCATTAAAATTTTCTTTGACAATCTTTTCCCCTTAATTTAGGACTGTAACTGTAAAGGACGAATAATTTTAGCAAAAGAGAAATAATTCCATTAATCCGTCACCTTTGATAAACAATAGTTACCCTTCTCAAGAAATGAGAAATTTGTTTACAAATTGTCACTACGACTATCGTGCTCCTTCCTATCGGTGGTTCAGTTTTTCTTATTAGCCGCAGCCTTTCTAGTGGTTCGAGAAGTATTTAGCAATCCATCCAAACATTTATGGAATCTTCGTTTATTTACAAAGATATACAGGGTTGATGGTAACAGTTCAAAAGCAAAAGCTACACTGTGTGAAAAAGTAGAAGGACAGTCATTTTTTTGTACAATATGCTTTTATTTTACTGCTTTTGATCTGATTTTTGTAGAGAGTTGTTTTGTTAGAGTTTTAATTTACGTTAAGTGAAAGTTAAATGAGTTTTTTTTTATTTACCATCATTTTAACTTAGGAATGCAATACTTAATAACATTGGGTGTGTGAAAAAAGTAGAAGGACACATCCAAAAAATCTATTTAGAAGCTGTTGGAAAGTTTATAGGTAAGTGTTTTTTTCTCCTTTAATTCCTTTTTAACAAGAATAAAATATTTCGCTAGAATTCATGGTTTTTATTGGTTTTAGGATGCCCAGAGGAATACCCTTTAGTAAGTTTCAGAAGGGCCAAATAGTTGCCTATAAAAATGAAGGCAAAGGTGTGAGAGAGATTGCACGGCAGCTACGAATCAGTCGTAATACTGTTTCGAACTTCATAAGAAACCCTGAAAGAAAAAAGAAGACAGGAAGACCAAAAAAACTCACCCAACGTGATCAACGAAAAATCATTCGTGAACTCAAAAAGACTGGTGGAAGTGTCGGCAAGGCGCAATTTCAATCAAGAATTACACATGTAACCAAAAGAACTGTCTATAACTATATAAAACGCTCAAAAAAGTTCGTGTTCAAAAAACGGATGCACCATCCGAAGTGGAATGAAGGACACATGAAGAACCGACTGCAGTGGGCTAAAGACCGCATGTCCTGGAGCTCAGAATGGATCTCAGTTATATTTTCCGATGAGAAAAAATTCAATTTGGATGGTCCAGATGGTTATCAGTACTATTGGCACTGTCTTGGTATTGAAGAAGAAACTTATTCTACTCGACAGATGGGAGGAGGTGGTTTAATGGTATGGTTAGCAGTTGGCTATGGAGGCAGGACAAGTTTAGTCTTTCTAAATGGTAGACAGAACCACACAGACTACATCCAGACTCTAAACTCAAATCTTCTCCCATATGGCACTGAGTTAGGAGGAGATGACTGGATTTTTCAGCAAGATGGAGCCTCATTTCACACTGCAAATGGTGTTAAAGATTGGTTTGCAGCAAACAATGTTCGATTTTCACATTGGCCTGCTAAAAGTCCTTATCTCGACATTGTAGAGAACATATGGGCAATGATTGTATGTCGTGTTTACAAGGGTGGAAAGCAGTTTAAATCTGTAGCTGAGCTGCAGAAATCATTAAACTTTGTATGGGACAATTTTTGCCAAACAAAAATTCAATCTTTATACAGTTCGATGCCAAATAGGATCTTCGAAGTAATTCAACCCAACAGGAAAAGAATTCCATATTAATTTATATAGTACACCTCTTTTTTAGAAGTGTCCTTCTACTTTTTTCACTGATCATGAGATCGTCAAAACCAATTTTTTTATTAAGTATACATTTTTTTTAATTGTATACTTTTTTGTTTTGTCTAGATACAGGTATCTGCATGTAAAAACGTTGTGAATAAATTAATTGTTTAAAAAATGCGTCATTATTCATTTATCAAAAATAATCTAATGTCCTTCTACTTTTTTCCCGCAGTGTAAACTGGAAGAAAAATGTTCTTTTTAGAATAAAACAGCCCGTTTCCACAGCAACAGCGCAATTCTGAATCTTTTCCAAACGATTTTTATATAACTATCACGTGACGCGATTTAAAGCATTAAAATTCCAACACAAATATCAATTACTTACTCGGATCATAAAACCTCAATTTCATATTGGGATCAATCCTCAGCAGCCAATATGGAAGTCCACCCTGAAAAAAATTGTGTAAACTTCAAAAATATATACATTAAATTAAAATAATTGCATGAATTAACAATAATTGCATGTAATATTTATAAACAATACAGTAGAAATTCATGTCAAAATGGCATTATTCCTATTTGGTGACTTTTTATGTGAAGAAAGAAGAAAAAGAAAAAACCAACCAGAAAGGTTATTTTTTTGTAATGAAAAAAGTTTTTGAATAAAAAAAAAAGATAAGAAAAAGAGCAGCTATATTTATTTTTTTATATCTGGGCACATATTTCTTAAAGCGCCACCCTTTAAGAACTATTGTTCTAAAGGGCTACGATCTGTATTAACGACGTATTTAAAAACGAGTAACATAAAAAAAAATTTTAAAGTCAATTCCTGTTTGGTTTTTTTTTCACTCTATTGAAGAAAGTCTTTTATAAATAATTTTCATTCATTTCTTTTTAAAGTTTATCTGGCGCCCTCTATTGGTAGACATATGCAACTTAACTCTAAAGAAAACTAAAATTAATTCATTAGATTTAATTACTGAATTAATATTTGAAAAAAAAACTGCATTAACATCCAGTGTCATCCACTACAAGTTAAAAAAAAATGCATTTGAACTTGAGTGGAGGAATCAAAAGTATTTTATGAACGATTGAAAATTTGAACAAGTTATATGTAGGGAGAGTGTGAGCTAATAGAAGGAATTGAAAAAAGGGGATGGATTCCATAATAATATATTTAAAAAATAGTATTATGGGACAATAATTAACTCTAAAATAAAAAGCATCTTTTGAAATTTAAGAAAAAATAATAGGATTTTATAATTCTTCAGAAATGAAAATTAATTTTAAACACTCATCTATCTTTTTTAACATTATTCATCTGCACATTCAACTTACGAAATCTCGTTCGGCATCAATGAAAGGCCCCGGCCGCAAAATAACAAGCATGTCTAAATCGTGAGCAACTTTTAAAAAGCGTTCCAAATCGTAGTTTCCCTCAAAATTGTACACGCCAGGTTCCGGTTCATGGTGATTCCATTCAATGTATCTATTAGAGAGAAGTAATCGATGTTTAATGCTAATAATCGATATCGATATTTCACATCAACTTTGCTTGTTGGCAATTACAACAATTGGAATTTAAAGAAATTGTGTTTCTATAATTTTATCTAAATCTTAAAAATCCATAAAGGAAATTAAAATAATCTAGTACGGAAAAATAAAAATGAATTTAATATTGCATATATAAGGAATTAGTAAGAGAAATACTTTCAGATTCTGAAATATAAAAATATTTGTTTAAATTTATTACGACCTGGCATTACCATGTTCTACTAAATAACACGATATGTTTTAGAAACTTTATTATGAAGAATATTTTATTGTTAAATATCATACCACTGAACTTAACACAATTAAAATTCAGAAAATTTTTTTTAAAAATCTTAATGCAATCACTTATTTATTTATTCCAATTATTTATTACTAATTTGTAATAATTATTTATGTAATCAATTATTTTAATGTAATCAATTACTATTTTATTAATCAATTATTTTTTTAGTTTTAAACTATTATTTATCAATTATTTTCTAGCCATTAGGATCATCTATTTGTAAGAAAAACGAATATTATCTAAAAATTTTAATTAAAGAAAAATCTTATATATAACTGAATGTATGTAATATGTTTATATGTATCAGCATAATTTAAAGAAAAAAATAACACTTAGAAGTTCAGTTTTTGATCTTTCTGAACTTATTATTTAGCTCCAAAAAATTGTTAGCCGAAAATTACGAAAAAATTTGTAATAATTATTTTTGAATTAGATAAAAACTTTATTTATATTTTACTATTATCAGATTTTTACAGTACCAAGTTTAAAAATTGACTGGTGACATTAGTTTTATTATTAAAAAGACAGAATATTTATAGTATTTGTTTTGATTTATTTTTTAAACTACTACTTCTATATTTTTATAAATGCTTACAAAACAGAAACAGAAAAAAAAAAAAAAAAAAAAAAATGTTGGAATTTTTGAATTAAAATGATTGCCTTATTTAGCTTATATTATTTAAGGCCAGTTACTTAAAATTTCAAACCTTTATTTCTGCACAGATATTTTTTTCACATTAAAATTTACCAAAACTCAAAATGGTTTTTTTTTTTTTTTTTTGTAAGTGGGCAACGCCGGGTTATATCTGCTAGAATATAAAACCAAAAGACGAATAAAAAAACAAATAATGTATAATAGCTATCAGTGAATGTATATTTTAATATTTTATGGAATTGATCTTGGGAGTTCTTCACTCTAGGGTTCCGCTTGTCTATTTGACGTTTTTTGTCTCTTGTTTTCGCCAAATTACCCCCTAAACAAAGTGGCAGTGGCGGTATTTTTTTTCATTGTTCTTTGGCGAGGAAGAAGAGACTTGGCGATATCGGGACCCTAAAGTGCAGAATCCCCTTGATCGTAACAGGAAAATGTTATATATTGTACATTGTCATATTATGTTAAAAACAAGTAATATATAAAAAAGAAATTTAAAGTCAATTAATACCTTTTTTTCACTATATTGCAGAATGTCCTTTATAAATAATTTTCATTCATTTTTTTAAGTTAGAAAAAATTCTCTCTCTCACTAATTTATTCACATGTTTCATTTCCATTTTGTCCCCTCCTTGGCTCAGACTAGAACAAACCCAGAATGAAAAAAGAATCTAAAAAAGAAATTTTTTTCCAGCAATCTACACGCTTCGCCACTGACAGTATTTATTCCTAAATGTATATCCTGCTAAATATCTTATACAAGAGAAATTTTTTGCTCCCATATAAAACTAAAATTAATTAATTAAATTTAATGAATGAATTAATATTTGAAAAAACTGTATTAACATCGAGTGTCATCCACTACAAGTTCAAAAAAATGTATTTGAACTGGAGTGGATGAATAAAAAGTATTTTATGAACGATTGAAAATTTAAATATATATAGGGAGAGTGTGAACTAATAGTAGGAATTGAGAAAAAAAAAGTCAATGAAAGGCTTTGAAAATTATTGTCATTGTTGAAATAACTCACGTTTGAATAGCATTGAGTCCTGCCATTTTCAGCTTGTAGATTCTGTCATGCCAATATTCAGGAGGTACCCGAAAGTAGTGAACGGACCCTGACACATATCGAAACGGCTTTCCATCTTTCAGGAAGCAGTTGTTCTTATAATCCACAGTGAAGGATCGATCACTGAAAACCTGTAATAAAAGAACGTAATAAGAAGACATCTTAAGTAATGATTTTAGGAAAAATATTAACAGTAGAACTAAAATATTTTTAACAAAATAACTTTGCCTATTTAATGAATTAAAAAAATTAGGAAACATTTACTCATTATTATTTTTTGTCTTTCATTCATTTTAATCCTTAAAGCCATTTATATTCATAAAACACATATAATTAATAACATTTTCTCAAAAATACATCATGAAAAAGACGTTTCATTTTTTTTTTTTTATTCCTAAGTTTTTGCTTCATAGTATTTTTTTCATTACCTTTCTTTAGAACATCGCAAATCTAGCTATCCTATAGCACAGCTTAATTTTAAACCTTACTTTTTTCTATTTTAACATTTATCACTAGAATTCTGTAACATTCATTATTTTTATGGATCAGTTAACGAATTAACGGAAAAAAATGACATCCAATAATTGGAAAAATCTAAAATCCTGTACCATTTATGGCAAATCGATCATTAGGTTGACAAGTAAAAAAACGTAATGAATAAAGCATGACAATATGACAATAATAATACAATATATTTTATGTTTTTATGTAACTTACACGTTGTAAATATTTTGGTGGAATATATAGTAAAAAATAATAATATTTAAGTGGATTTCAAGTTAAGTATGATTAACTGTACAATAAAAAAATATATTTATACAAACCATTTTCATGAAACATAAAAAGAAATATATAAATATTTTAAAATCCATGTTTATTGGATATTTTAAAGTCATCCAACTTCTATAAGGCCTTGATTTTGAATAACTCCTTTCTGTATTGTTTTTTTTAATACAAAATCTAATCAATGTTATTTAATATCTAATACATAATAATATCTATTGCATATCAAGATTATATCACTCACCTTTGTTAAATGCCGATAAAAAATCTTAAGCACATGATATTTTTGAGTCAATGTACAGATATCATTAACGTTTAGATATCATAATCGTAAAATAAAAAAAAATTATCAAATATATTTAATTAATTGTTCCCTGTAGCCCATATAATGCTATGAGAAACAGATCTTAAATGAAAAAGTTAAGCCAAGAAATGTATTTGTTATTATGAAATGAAACAAATAATATAAAAAAAAATTTTTTTAAGTCAATTCCTACTGTTTTCACACTAAATTACAGAAAGTCCTTTATAAATAGTTTTTATTCCTTTTATCATTTTACTTATTTTATCTGGCGCCATCTATTGGTAGATACATTCAACTTAAATGTAAAAAAAAAAAACTAAAATAAATTAATTAAATTTAATGAATTAATTAATATTTGAAAAAACTGTGTTAACATCCAGTGTCATCGACTACAAGTTCAAAAAATGTGTTTGAACTTGAGTGGATGAATAAAAAGTATTTTATGAACGATTGAAAATTTGAGCAAGATATACACTGAAGTGACAAAAGTCATGGGATACCTCTTAATAACGTGTCGGCCCTCCTCTCGCCCGGCGAAGTGCAGCAACTCGACGTGGCATGGATTCAACAAGTCGTTGGAAGTCTTCTGCAGGAATATTGAGCCATGCTGTCTCGATAGACGTCCAAAATTGTGAAAGCGTTGATGGTGCAGGATTTTGGGCACGAACAGACCTCTCGATGATGTCCCATAAATGTTCGATGGGATTCATGTCGGGCGATCTAGGTGGCCAGATCATTCTTTGGAATTGTCCAGAATGTTCTTCAAACCAATCGCGAACAGTTGTGGCCCGGTGACATGGCGCATTGTCATCCATAAAAATCCCATCGTTGTTTGGGTACATGAAGTCCATGAATGGCTGCAAGTGATCTCCAAGTAGCTGAACATAAGCATTTCCAGTCAATGTTCGGTCCAGTCACACCAGAGGACCAAGTCCATGCCATGAAAAACAGCCCACACCATTACGGAGCCACCACCAGCTTGAACAGTGCCTTGCTGACAGTTTGGGTCCATGGCTTCGTGGGGTCTGCGCCACACTCGAACCCTACCATCAGCTCTTACCAACTGAAATCATGACTCATCGGACCAGGCCACGGTTTTCCATTCATCTAGGGACCAACCGATATGCTCACGGGCCCACGAGAGTCGCTGCAAGCGATGTCGTTCTGTCAGTAAAGGCACTCGAGTCGGTCTTCTGCTGGAATAGCCCAAGAAAGCCAAATTTCTCCGCACAGTTCTAACAGACAAGTCCACGTCCCACATTGATTTCTGCGGTTATTTGACGCAGTGTTGCTTGTCTGTTAGAATTTACGACTCTTTGCAGACGTCGCCGGTCTCGGTCGTTAAAGTGCAGGCTGTCGACCACTGCGCTGTCCATGGTGGGATGTTATGCCTGAAATTTCATACTCTCGGCACACTCTTGACACAGTGGATCTGGAATGTTGAATTCCCTAACGATTTCCGAAATGGCATGACCCATGCGTCTAGCTCCAACTAATATTCCGCGTTCAAAGTCTGTTAATTCCCGTCGTGCGGTCATCATCACGTCAAAACCTCTTCACATGAATAGCTTGAACAGAAATGAAAGCTCTGAAAGCACTGAATTTATACCTGTTTACGCGATGCTACTGCCATCTGAAAATTTGCATATTGCTATCCCATGACTTTTGTCACTTCAGTGTATGTAGGAAGAGCGTGAGCTAATAGAAGGAATTGAAAAAAGATTCATAAAATTAATGAAAATGAAGAAAATGTTGATTCATTCTTAGAACAAGCGGCCTGATGGCGAATTGGCTAGCACTCTGGCCTTTAGCACCATAAGCTTCTGGTTCAAATCTTGGCCCAAAGTATGCATAGCGCGATAGAGCGACAAACAATTCTTTGAAGAACGAAATTTTAATCTTTATTTTACAAATGTATTTTTGCATTATGAATATTAGTTTTCGAGGTAGCAAAATATTTTGTTGTAAAATATTATTTTAGTTAAATATTCTTCCATAATTCAATGTTTTTTTTAACTCCGCTGATACTAACAGTAACAATTATGTTAAGTTTTATTTTCAGATATAAAATAAATCGTTTGCTCTTTGTTCTGAAAAATCCTTATCTATACTAATTCTATAAATATTTCAAAAAAATATGAATTTATTTTTAAAATTAAGTTCAATAAATATTTGGAAACGATAATTTTTAACAAATGTTTAAAAACTTAAATTTTATGAAAAGAAATTATTTATGTTATATATGAATTTATGAATTATTTATGTTTTGCACTTCATCTGTTTTTCACATTGAGAAAATCCTTTTTATGCATAAAATCTATAATAAGCCACTTGAGACAAATAAGTTTATCGTTTATTTTGAATAAGAAATAAAATTTTAAACATCTTTTGCTCAAAAATTTATTAATAAATTTTGATAAATTGTCGATACCTTTTTTTCGTACAATAAATTGATACTAGTCATTTTTACGAAATAGAAATTAGCATAATGAAGAAGTTTTGTTATTTTTCAAACTTTCTCAACTTATCAATATCTTATTAAATGTGGAGGAAAAAAAACATGAGCACAAACCTTTTACTTCTTTTGTTCTGATTATTATTCTATGTCTTTTTATTCTGTGAACTTTTTTTCTACATTTGTGATTTTTATCATCTAAGAGTCTTATTCTTGAATCTTTCTGTATCAATAGTTAGATTATAATTTTTGTATATTATCGATTGAAGAATTTCCAAGGACTGTTTTTCTCATTTGTTCAAATATATATAGCTACATGTCTAGATAATAAGTTATTATCAAATATATAGTAGATAAGGATAGATAGTTCTAAACTTCTAAAGAATACAGTTTTATTATTATTTAAAAAAATTTAAACTCAAGAGCCAAAACATTATGAACACCTGTCAATAACGAGTTGTCCCACCTTTGGCGCGCAACACAGCTTCAACCCGCCTAGGCATAGATGCCACAAGTCCTTGGTAGATGGCCGGAGACAGATTGTACCAGATGTTTAAGCAACGGTCACGCAAATCCGAGATATTGCGAATTGGTGGTCTTTGAACTCTGGGATGTCCTGGAAGGCAGCTCACCGGATTGCGATCCGGTGAGTTAGGCGGCCAGGACATTAACTGGAATTCAGCATCATGTTCCTGGAACCACTCCAACACAATTTTAGCCTTGTGACAACGGCGTTGCCCTGTTGGAACATTCCATTTCCAGCTGGAAAAACAGAGGCCATGCAAGGGTGCACCTGGTCCGCAATGATGTTCAGATACCCTGTAGCATTCATGGTCTGCTCTACCACAACCACGGTCCCAGAGACGCCCAAGAGAACGTCCCCCAAAGCATAATACCTTCACCACCGGCCTGTGTATGACCTAGGACTGAGGGAGCAACTATTCGCCTGGAAGACGGCGTATCCTGACACGGTCATCGGTGTGATGAATGACAAACCGTGATTCATCTGACTAGGCAACTCTCTCCCACTGATCCATGGACCAGTCACGATGTTCCCGGGCCCAGCGTAGGCGCAGTTGGCGATGACGCTTGGTCAGCAAAGGCACACGAGTGGGACGTTTGCTGCGTAGCCCCATATCCAACAGTGTCCGCTGAACAGTGTGCTCCGATACTATTCTACTTGGCCCTGTATTGTATTGGGCTGTCAGCTGAGCCACTGTCTGGCTCCGGTTTTGCTTCACCATGCGAGATAGTCTCCGACGACCTTTTTCTTTGATAGCGTGTGGACGTCCAACACTATGTCGTCTACTGCTGGTTTCACCGTCATTCATCCACTTTGCATAAGTACTAACAAATGGACAATTACTAACAACTACTTCGGAAATACTTGTTTCGAGCCTTCGAGCCATTACAATCTGCCCTCTATCAAAGTCACTTAGATCCGCAGCCTTTCCCATCACACACAGAAGTAAGTGAAAGAATGATTCTTCAGACTCTCCAGCAGCAGTTAAATACCACTTCCACCTGATCACGTCCTCCAGGCGAGTTCATTGCAAAATGTAGGGGTGGTCATAATGTTTTGGCTCTTGAGTGTAGATAGAAAAATACTTGGACGCATTATAGAATACTATATAGGATTCAATGTAGAAGATAGAATTTTATCGTAAATTTTGTTGGCAAATTTATCAATAAAGTTATTGAACACAGCTTCGATTTTTTTTTGTACAATGACAGGCATTCATTCTCGAATTCGATTAAAAAACACCATTGTTAATTATTCGAAGATAATCATTATATATTTAATTTTTTTTAATTTTGACCCTTTTCTTCAAGTCTGATTCTTTCTTAAGTGCTTTACAATTACGAAATTTGTTTTTCTCACGAATTTTTAGATATTTAATTTATCGAATATTAAAGCATTTTTAAATGCAGATAATACCCACAACTGATTGTTTATTATTCATTTATATCAAAATACAAACGAATTTTTCAAAATTATAAGGCATGTTTTATTTTGTATGCGTTAGGTTAATTTAATATATTAAAAGAATCTAAAGTACTTTTCGGCTGTTTGAACACATTTTGACAAAACTAAAATTACTACAATCGTGGAATTGTATTTCTACAGAAAATAGAACTCGAAACAGGAAATCTTGATAAATAGAGTTACAGTTTGGAAAGAACAGAGAAATCTCGTTCTTTAAAAACATATACAAATAAAAAATTACGTTACTCTTAGAATTTTATTGAAGATAAGATTAATCTTGATGTTTACCTCCTGTAACATGAGAATTTTTTTTTTTTTTAATTTTTGAAATTATAATATTTTATTTAATGATATATATATGTATATATATATATTTTATTTTATATAATTTTGATTATACTTACGAATAGATGATTGAAAAATAAATTTGATTATAGTGTTGCATGTTATGGCTCATTTCCTGTGATCCATCAGACGAAATCAGTGCCAAGAAGAACGAATTTGCAGATTCACTCTTTCCAAGCATCTCCATACAAGCTCAATTTAACAACGAGACGTTCTTCTTGTAAAATTTGTAGTTGCGATTTTCAACCTACAAAAGTAGCGTTTCATTTTAAAAAAGGTATGTTTATTTAATGTTGCATTTTGTATAAATAATTAACAATACCTCTTCTAATTATGCAAAGACAAAAACCATTGTTAAGTGATGATTAGGAGATTTGGAAGGGCACAAATTCTTCTTTACTTTTAGCGGTATGCTGTTTTGGGGGAGATTTCAAGCCATCTGAGGGAATATTTACAAGCTTCAAAGATCTCAGTACAGACTCCTCAGTTTTTTTGACAGCCTTGTTCGTACTAGCAGTATTATAAATATTTCAATTTAAAAAAACATTTTCAAATTTACAAGTATTATTAATAGAATAAATATTACAATTTACAATTGGTAAAATTACCATAAAGAGTCAACTCCCAACAGACAACTTTGTACAGAAGACAAGCTGTCCTGATACTTCTTGAGTTCCAAGTATTCTCCTGGTTTTTAGTTGAATCTTTGTGGAAGAACTCTTATGAATTCTTGTAGATATTTTATACGGGCTGTGTAACCATCAATATCAGTTTCAGTATTTGCAATTTGTAAGCATATTTATCTTTGTTGTTGATAAACGCTTTCCGTATTTGGTTCTGCATCGGGAAAGTCCGGTTTTTAACAAGTTCAGGTTCCCTACAAAGGCCTTTGTGAGGGTAGGTCACCTCTCCGCCGGAAATCTCCATATTTTTTTCGCTCGAGTTGCTCATCACTTACACATTAACACACTACCAAAACTATAGACACCAGTATAGGCTACCATCGCTCACAATTCCCTTCTTTTTGGTTGTTATTTTTCAGACCTTTGACACAAATGAATTTCAGGAGATTTCAGAAAACAGTGTTTATGTTTCGGCTGATGAAGTTGAAGATCGATCCATTGTACTAGAATATTGATCTCAGCAAATTACCAATACGCACATTCATACGAACACACACGAATCAATATTTTTAAACATCTCAAAGGCTTTCAGTCAACATTTCAGAGGCAACTCAACATTAAACAGTTTTCTCGTTTGTAGTATCATTTACCCACTATGCAAAGCAGGTTTTTAAGAATAATGGAGTAATGATAAAACTATGAACAATTTAACGAAACTAACCAATTTATTTATAAAATTACAATTTGAAGAAGAAGTGGTACATTTAAAGATTGAACAAAAAATATTTATTAATTACTTATAGTTCTTGTGAGTGCATGCCTTACAGCTCGACTGAAAATCTATATTCATAAGATTATTCTCGAAAATTGTATGATAAATTAAAGATGATAGATCAAATGGTAGATCTCTATGTGAAAATAAAATAAATTCAATTTTATCAAAAAATTTGAGTTTTATCTCTGTATAGAATCAAACTACATTTTTACACAACTATATCTCTGTATAGAAATCTTACTACAAGGGCTATCGAAAAGTTTCCATTTGAGGAAACAGCTGCAGTTCATATGGAAATTAGAGATATAGGCACCGATATGGAGTCATGGTATTTGGCTTATCATTTACCTTCAAAGAAACCACCAAAATAAAGGTATATGGAGGCTAACGCTGCCGAAATGCCTCAATAATATCAAACTGTCTGTCATGGTATTTGGTGGTATTCGTTTGTTTTCGAAGTGTGTGTTAAAAAATTGTGAAACGTTCACAATGGCGACGTTAGTACCAAATAAGTCCAAGTAATACATCTTCAAAGATCCAAATGTCTCCGTTACTGTTGAACGGTAATGACAAAGGCTGGCGAGATTACGACGTGCAATTAAAGCGAGACGCCCGGGAAAACTACTGAAGCCAAGGCTTGGCTGGATAAACATTATTCGGACTTTGCACCAGGAAAATCAACCGCAGAGAAGTGGTGCGCTAAATTTCGCGACCCAAAACAACAACGAATGGATGATTCTAAGCAGTGTGTGGAGTTGCTCAATCGCAATAAACCCGAATTTTTGCGTCGATATGGGACAATGGAGGAAACATGGCTCCATCATTTCACACCGGAGTCGAATCGACAGTCAGCCGAGTGGACTGCAAGTGATGAACACTAAAAATGCTATAACTTCACTAAATTCACTAATGCTATCACTTCTGTAACTCACATACTAATAATGCAACAGCTGTCAAATGTATACACGTGGCTTTTGTAGGTTAGAGCTAACTAAAAATCATATGGATTTAATACTAGTAGCGCCATCTAAGTGTCAGCCTACGAACTTTTCAGTCCTCCTCTTACTTATATATTTAATAAATATAAATTAAATATATAAGCAGACCTTTCTATTCATCTAGTATCGGACTCATCATTTTATTCGCCTCTACATGAAATTCGTTTTCCGTTGAGAAGTATCCTAGTTCCGTTTTCATACACATACAGTTTGACGTTATTGAGACTTTTTGGCAGCTTTAGCCTCCATATACCTCTATCTTGATGGTTCCTTTGGATTTAAATGAAAAGGGAAATGGCTTGCTCATGAAGTAAAAAAGAAAAAGTAGTAACAAGTAATATAAAAAAAAAAAAATTTAAAGTCAATTCCTACTTTTTTTTCACTCTATTGCAGAAAGTCCTTTATAAATAGTTTTCATTCATTTTTTTAAGTTTATCTGGCGTCCTCTATTGGTAGATATATGCAACTTAAATCTAAAAAAAAACTAAAATTAATTAATTAAATTTAATTACTGAATTAATACTTGAAAAAACTGTATTAACATCCAGTGTCCTCCACTACAAGTTCAAAAAAATGTATTTGAACTTGAGTGGATGCATAAGAAGTACTTTATGAACGATTGAAAATTTGAACAAGATATATATAGAGAGAGTGTGAGCTAATAGAAGGAATTGAAAAATAAAATATAGAATAAAATCAACTCACAGCGAGAGCTGAATAAAATTTTTATTTAGGTAGTAATTTCAGAGAGGTGCGCGGGCGTTTATTGTTGGTAGGTAGCGATATGTCATATTCAGGTAATCTTTCCGTTTTCATATTTGCAAACAATAATTCTTTATGTTTTATCAAAAAATTTGCAGCAATTGCTCAGGCATTCCTGTCAAAATTTCTTTTATGAATGTGTATAAAATATGTGCATATATTATCATACATATTTATGTCATAGATCTTTTCTAACTTTTGTAGAGAAACAAAGTTGGTTTGATTGTTTTTTATAAAAATGGAAAGCTAAATGACTGCTCTAAAAACTGCTACAAATCAGTAAAAATTAATTTACAATTTTTAAAATATCCATATTTAAATTAAAAACTAATAATAAGTAATTAACTTTAATGTAAATTGAGTTTTATATAGTAAGATGAATGTAAAAAACGAAATAAAGGGATGCATTGAAGTTTTAAAAGTAGTTTGTTGTTATTATCCTTTCTTAAAATAATAATTATGTATTCATAAACAAGAACTAACATTAATAAATGGAAAATTACATCTCATTTTATATTTATCACTCACTTTCCAAGTGCAATTTACATTTATTAATTCTATTTGACCCCATTATTATCAACGCATGAGAGGCGAAAACATTTTTCAGAGTGAGAGTGTAGACACAGAGAGTGTTTATCCAGTGAGTTATTTCTGATTCTTGTTTTTTCTTGATTATGTTTTGTTCTGATGGATCGTGAAGAAGAAGCCCGTGGTCTGACTGATCTTATTCAGCAGATGAAGGAATACAGCGAAAAATTTTCCCCTTATCTCCAGGAACGCGCTTTGACGGAGACTGAGTCTCCCCAGGATTGTACAATGCTGGCACTGGACAATGACGAACCCTCGGCGGCTTCCGCCTCCAAGATAATCACAGAAGCAGATATCTGTCAACAAATTACTGCTGCCACGCAGCACCTAAATGAACGCAGGAAACTGCATGACCTTGCTAATCAAGCTATTACTCAACAGCAAATCCTGATGGATGCTGGACTTGTCAATGCAAAAACTATCAAGGCCTCTGCTGCTACACTGAAGAAAGCCGAAGAAGCCGTAACTGAAGCGGAGAACCAGGTAAGTGGGCTTGGTCTCTGTCCAATTGTAAACTGCGCAAGGCATAGCAATGCTAGAGTAA
The DNA here is from genome assembly GCA_021605075.1 of Caerostris darwini. Classification (NCBI taxonomy): domain Eukaryota; kingdom Metazoa; phylum Arthropoda; class Arachnida; order Araneae; family Araneidae; genus Caerostris; species Caerostris darwini. The sequence goes on along the minus strand of BPLQ01007992.1, from coordinate 23,810 downwards.
ATCTTAAAAATAAGAAATCTAAGAGGCCAGCTGCCTCCGCAAATATCGAGGATGGTTTTGTTAAACCCGCTAAAAAGCATACGGTTAAAAATATTGTTGATAAAGCGAATTCTGCTACCATTGATCTCTCAAATAAATACGACAACCTTGATGTTGATGAAAATGCTGAGGATGAACTGAGTGTCATTCAGGAGCCGAAGCTCCTACCTATCATGGTTAAATATTCGGACAATCTCAAAGGACTGATCGCTGAGATTAGCATGAAATTTAAGGAAGAAGTGAGAATCAAACATGCCGGTGAACATCTTAAAATCTTCTCGGGTAATTCGGATATTCATAGGTTAATCACCAACTTTTTAAAAAACTCCCAGACCGAGTACTATGTGATTACACCTAAAAACCTAAGACCGCTCAAAGCTGTTCTGAAAGGCCTCCCAGTAAGCTATACTGTGGATGAAATATCTGCTGGACTGACTGAACTCGGTCTAAAGATCGATGAGGTCCGACAACTGACCAATTTGAAATCCAAGGCACTGATTCCAGTCTGGCAATTGGTATACAGAAAATCTCAGGAAAACTCGAAAATTTTCGAAGTCAATCGTCTGCTCCACCTCTCGGTGCGTGTTGAAAAATTTAATCGGAAGCCTGGTGCTTCCCAATGCTTTTCTTGTAACTTATTTCACCACTCCGCCAAGAACTGCCACTTTAAGAAGAGATGTTTGAAATGCGGGGGTGAACATTACCTCAAAGACTGTACCATAAAAGAAAGGATTGAAAATCCTAAGTGCATCAATTGTCACCAGATGGGGCACCTTGCCGCTTGGCGAGGTTGCCCAAACTTCCCAAGCCACGCCTCCCACCCAATCGCAAGGCTGAACTGCCTAAGAGCACTTTCGCCACCAGAACAGTCACGCCTGGTGTCTCCTATGCAAGTTTCTTGCAAGGACCGATGCCAGCTACTCCAACAGTGATTCCTGAACGACAAAATATCTGGAGCAACTTCGATCATGACACGGCTGCAAAAACCGTTTATGTTTTAACCGAAGTATCCAACATCTTTAATATGCTAGGAGGTCTCGACAACTTCTACAACCAATTAAAAAATGCAAACTCTCCACTAGAAAAATTTCAAATTATTGCCAAATGCTTTCACTTAACTATTTAATTGCTCTTTTGTTTTAATTTCATTTAATTGTGCCATGCTTCTTTTGCTCTTCCGTTTATTTTTTCTTTGTTAATGCTTCTCTTTAATACCGTTTGGACATGACCATAGCCCACTGCCTTCCTTTTTATTCCATGTATTTTGTAAACGCAATGTCTCTTACAACCAGATTAGGAGTTTATAGGCCACATACGGCCAAGGTACTCTAGAATGATGATATAGAGGTACATCCACAAGGTACAACAAGGTACATCCAGAATGATGATATTATCAACGCATTACTTGAAACGATCCAATCATTTTTTTCACTCAGACAATAAGCATTGCTGATTTTGATGTTTGAGAAACAGATAAATATCCCATTTACCTCCGTCATGTTATGCACCTCCGTCATGTTATGGATCCGTCATGTTATGGATCCAAATAACCTTACAGACACAGAAACATATTTTCGTATTAATATCAACCCTACATTCTCAGTTCAGAAAAAGAAAGAGACTCCTGCTACACACAGGGGCCTGAATGGCCGGATGGCTAGCGCTCGGTACCACAGGTTTCGGGTTCGAGTCCCGGCGGTGCCATGGGTGTTTGTAGTAGTTCGGAATCCACTTTAAACTGTAGGTCCCGGTCTGTTTAGCCAAGAGTGTACATAAGATGACCGTAGAGCGACAACAAAACAAAACCTGCAGCACACACGTTTTGAATCCTATTTAAGAATCTTAGTCATTGTTAAGTTATATTAATAAAATGTTATTTTATTAATATAATTTAATAATAACTAAGATTCTAACTAACTATCACTAACATATATTTGTCAGTTGGTGATTATACTTTGCTTAATATTTATTTTCTTTTATGTTCGAAGTCGATGAGCTAGATGACTCCCTCATGAAGGAAGTCTTTGAAATAAATAACTTAAAAACAATTAATTTAATAGTAATTAGGAATCCCTATTCAATTTTAAAAAAATACATCCTCTATTTTTGTAACAAAGTATTTAAAATTTTCAAAATATTTTCATATAGGATAGACAAGATTATAAATTTGGAGATTTTAGCATTATTTGGAAATATTTTTGCCTTTCTGGTCTTCTCTCGTGATGTACGTTAAAGATCGAAATGCAACTCAAGACAGCTATGTACGTTTCGTATCGCCCCTTATGCGCTTAATGAAGAATAAGTCGAAAGAAAGCATCATTTTTTTTACAGAAGAGATATCCATTATGAGAAATCCCCATAAAAGACAAGTCTCCTTTAGAGACAGTTGTATTTCAAAATACTTTGTGTCAACGTGAACACAGCCTTGTAAAGAAAATTAAGTATATACATATATTAATGCACGACAAGTAGAAAGTTCTAGATATTAGAGAGTTTTTGCATACCGTAATTAGTTACCGTAGGACGTCCGTTAGCTTTTTTCCCCAGCGCGCGTGCTCATAGGAAACTGAGCAGGCGCGCTAGAGAGAAAAAGCTAACGGACGTCCTACGGTAACTAACGTACGGTATGCAAAAACTCTCTATTATTTACCACTGAGAACCGAAGCATTTATTGCCTCGCGTTCTCTTCAGAAAAGCATTGAAACAGACTACATGGAACGAAGGACCTTATGATTTGTGTTGGTGCGAAGCATCTTGGCTGCAAAGCAGCCGCTAGCTTCTATCTTGAGTTGGAGTCCTTTGAAGTTATGAAATAATACATTAAAAAACAAAGCAGGTAAAGACTAATAGGTGACTTGCCCAGATATATATGTATACAGACATATATATAAAGAATTAAAAGAAAGAGACACATAAAGTTTTGAGGTAATCTAAACAAATCGAGGAAGGTTTTTATTTATTCATTTTTTATTCTTTCATTTATATTTAATATATAAACATAGAAAAACAAATAAAAATAATTTATAAGCAGTGTTGAAGAAAACGGTTCGAGATATATACAAGTAAACAGATAGAATTAATCTAGAAAATAAAAAGAAGTACGACGTAAGGAGAAATGATTGCGAAAACGCATTGGGTAAAATATGGCGGGAACAAGTCAGGGGTGGGAAGTGGAATCAATTATGAGAGAGGTTCGAGGACGTTTAGCATTTTTGGGGTTTTGGATGTCATAAACTGGGAGCCTTTTGATTAAATCGTTTTGAATATTAGGAAGATTCGAGTAAAAGTTATGGGCAAGCTTTTAGAATAAATTGGGGAATTGTTTGCAATTTGAGAGAATGGTGGATATCACTATTACGGAAAAACCATGGGGTATTAATGATCATTCGAAGAATTTTATTTTGTAAGCGGCAAATAATATTAATATTGGTCTTTGCAGCGGATCCCCAAACCGGGCTAGCATATGCTATTGTAGGCCTTATGTAAGTTTTATAAAGAAAATGTTTAATGTCTATGGTGGTTGGAGAGTTACGGTAAGTTAAAGGATAGAGGATATGAATGAGTTTATTGAATTTATCACGGACGTGCAACGAAGGACCTTCTCTTATTTCATAATTTATATTCTACTAATAAAAAAAAAGAGTGATATTATGATATATATTATACGTTTAAGTTGAATGAATATTAACATTCCTTTGTAGGTAAAACAGGTTCACATTTCATATGTGGATGTTTATTCATGTTCTTTTAATTTAAATATCACTCACTTTAAATATAAAATTTTGCATCACAAAAATTCTGATTTGATTTAAATGTTCACTTCCAAACGGATACATTCTAAAAACTACATCAATTAATTAAAATAACCAAACTTAAGAATATAATTTGTGACGTTGCCCACATTGCAATCTGGGTTTAGGGTGCCGGAATACATGAAACAGGAAGATGCGAAATTTGGCTCACAGTTCTGGTTAGTTATGCCAATATGATAAATCACTAGAAACGGAAAATGATCGAATAGTGTTGGCAGATGACGGGAGGGACATCCTTGGAGAGCAGTCAACGTTAAAGGTGGTGGCACAAAACGGGTGCATTTCGCCTCTTCACTTCTGGCGTGCCTCGATTCATTCGGAAACTACAACATCCCTGATGCTGCAATTGACCTCGTATACATTTCGCAGCCTTTGGAAGAAATAAAAAATTAAATTTTAGGCTTAATATCTACAATTATAGGTTTACAATTTATACAATTATAGTATATCATTTTTTAAGTTTATCACGCGCCCTCGATTGGTAGATATATGCAACTTAAATCTAAAAAAAAACTAAAATTTATTAATGAATTTTAATTAATAAATTATTATTTGAGAAAACTGTATTAACATCCAGTGTCATCCACTACAAGTTCAATCCGTCGATGCAAAGGGTGGTGGCACAAAACGGGTGCATTTCGCCTCGTCACTTCTGGCGTGCCTCGATTCATTCGGAAACTACACCATTCCTGATGCTGCAATTGACCTCGTATACATTTCGCAGCCTTTGGAAGAAATAAAAAATTAAATTTTAGGCTTAATATCTACAATTATAGGTTTACAATTTATACAATTATAGTATATCATTTTTTAAGTTTATCACGCGCCCTCTATTGGTAGATACATGCAACTTAAATCTAAAAAAAACTAAAATTTATTAATTAATTTTAATTAATAAATTATTATTTGAGAAAACTGTATTAACATCCAGTGTCATCCACTACAAGTTCAATCCGTCGATGCAAAGGGTGGTGGCACAAAACGGGTGCATTTCGCCTCGTCACTTCTGGCGTGCCTCGATTCATTCGGAAACTACACCATTCCTGATGCTGCAATTGACCTCGTATACATTTCGCAGCCTTTGGAAGAAATAAAATTTCCAATTTAGGGCTTTAGTCTACAATTATGTGTGCCATTTAACCATTTGAGCAACATCTCTATCCTATTCGATGCAATCTGAAAGAAATCTCCGTCAAGTGTCAAATTGTAGTATACATTAAGATATCTGGAAAAGTCCAAAAAAATTTTAATGTTTCACTTACTAACTTGAATCGAGTCATAATTCACTTCATGTAATTACATTTTTATCAACGCTGCTTGTAAAGAATGTATAAAAATGTGTAAGTTTATAATTCTTTTTGACGGGACTAACATAATATTCTATTATTTTTATAAGTGTTTTCAGGAAAATAAAATGTTTTTTTTTTGCTCACAGTATGCGACGCAGTATTAATACGAACATATATTTTGTCGAAAATTTCACACTGATACAAAATCATGCTGAAAACCATGGTATAAAAAGGGAGCAAAACAGGATTGAAAAATTATAACTGTTGAATTTTCTAATCAGTACTTAACAATGGCTTTCGTGTGTATATACACAAATTTGCATAAGTATTCATATACATAAGTTTGCATATACTTCTTTATTTATAAATAAAAAAGATGTTGTTAATTATTTTTACAAAATGTGACATTAAATACACATGACCTTTTAAAAATAAAATACAACTTTTTGTTTTTTGAAAGTAGACGTCTCGTTACTGAATTGAGTATGTTAATGCTAGGAAAAAAAGAATCTGCAATTTTTTTTTTTACCACGAGCATTGATTTTATCTCATAAATCACATGAAATAAGTCATAACAGTGAACTATAATCAAATTTATTTTTGAATGATCTAATTATTAGTATAGACAAAATCATATAAAATAAAAAAAAATATTCCTCATTCAGTAAAACATTCTAATTTCAATAATTAATTTTTTTTTTTAATCTTACATAATATGAACATCAAAAATATTCTTACCTTCATTAAACTTCAATGAGCAACATAATTTTTTATGTGTATGTGTTTTTAAAAGAACAAGGTTTTTCTGTTCTTTTCAAATTGTAACACTTATAACGAATTTCTTTCTTAAATTCTACTTTTCTGGAGAAATACGATTCCTTCAAGAGTAAGTTCAGTTTTCACAAAACTTTTTCTGTAGATTCTTTTAATTTATTAAATTATCCTAAAACAAAAACAAAAAAACTACTTTAAATTTTGAAATATTCGTTTTTATTTTGATATGAATGAATAATAAGCAATTAGTTTAGCGCATCATCTATATTTAAGAATGGTTTAATATTCGTAAAATAAATTTTAACAAGTTAGAGAAAACAAATTTTGTAATTATTGTAAGACATTTAAAAAAGAAAACAGACTTGTAAAAAAGGTTTATAATTAAAAAATTGTTAATTCTCTAATCTTTGAATAATTATTAATGTTTTTTTTAATTGAATTTGGGAATAAATGCCTCTCATTGTACTAGAAAAATCTAATCTGCGTTCGATAACTTTATCGATAAATTTTTCAGCGAAATTTACAATAAAATTATATCATCTATCATCGTAAAAATTGCTTCGAAGCATTTTTCTATCTATTTCAATTGTAACATTAGATTATTTCGTAATACATTTAATATGATTACAATTTTTCACTAACGCTGCAAACATTTTATCAAAATGTTTAAAACTTATTAACTTATTAATTCTTTTTGCCTTAGCTGCATACTATTATTCATTTGAGAAGAATTTTTTATAGAAACATAAATTTTTCTTTTTTACCCTTTAATTTTGCATGAATATATATTTTGCGAAGTCTTCCTAAATCATGCCTTTATAATAAAATGTTCAAACACGTTTTAAATACAAAAAAGGGCTTAAAATTAGTTTATAACATTCGTTTTGGTTCATACTTAGCTCTTACACTACGTAAAAAAAGTAGAAGGACACTTGATTTTGTAACAATAACCGAAAAATATTTTATTTTAACTAAAATGTTTTATTAGAAACATTTTACGAATATTTTAAAAATACAATTTTAACATCAGAATTATGATATTCAAACATAAAATATTAATGGCAACAAAAATAGTTTCTCTTTTTTGAAACTTTGTAAAAAAAGTAGAAGGACAGCATTATAATGAACGAAAAAATAGTGATTTTAATAAGGAATGTTCTTCCCATTGGCCTTTATAACTTCAAATATTCTGTTTGGAAGTGAATTGTATAGAGATTGAACTTCTGTTTGACAAAAATTGTCCCACGAGTCATTCAATGCTTCTCGAAGCTGAGTTAGCTAATCAAATTGCCTCCCATCAGCATAAACTCGACGAACTAGCTTTGCCCAGATGTTTTCCACTATATTAAGGTCAGGACTACTACTATGTTAAGGTCAGGCCGTGGTAAAACATCCACATTATTTGTTAGGAACCAATTTTTGACTCCTGTCGCGGTGTGAATGGAAGCTCCGTCTTGCTGAAACTTCCATTCTTCACCCTCTAAATCAGATCCATAAGGAAGAAGCTCGGAATTCAGCACTTGAATGTAGTCTGTATGTTTTTGCCTACCATTTAAGAAAACCAGACTTGTCCTTCTCCCGTATCCAACAGCCTACCAAACCATTAAACTCCCTCCTTCCATTTATTCTTTTCATCGGAAAATATCACAGAAGTCCATTCTGTAGTCCAGGACATGTGCTCCTTAGCCCACGCTAAACGGTTATCAATGTGAGCTTGTGTCCACTTAGGATGATGTTTTTTGAAAATGAATTTTTTAGATCTTTTAATATAGTTGTAAACTGTTTGTTTCGTCACATGATTAAGTTCTGCTTGATTTCTTGCCTTTGAAACACTTCCTTTGTTCTTCTTAAGCACACGAACAAGTTTTCTTTCATCATGTGGTGTTAACTTTTTCGGTCTACCAGTCTTCTTTTTCTTTCCATTTTTATAAGGATTTCTGATAAAGTTTGAAACTGTATTGGGGCTCGCCTGTAACAATCGAGCAATCTTTCTGACACCTTTACCATTATTTTGATATGCGGAAATTTGGCGTTTTTGAAAATCGTTCAAAGGTATTCCTTTAGACATTTCTGAGAACGGAGAAACAGCGTAGCTTAGCACGCCTAATATTCTTTTTAAACGGTGATTCTGTATTTTTTAAAAATAAGTTTTCTCCGTTATTTTAGAATTGTAACAGCATTTATCGTTAATTGCTTTTCAGAGTTTATGGCATACACACTGATTTGTCCCACAGCGTTTGATCGATTTTATAAAATAAGCCATAACATACATATAATAATGATTATTTTATCAACTTTTTTGTCTAAGCAATCTAAATAGTCCCTGAAATAGTACTTCATATACAGGACAACCGAAAAACCATAGTTTATTATTCCATTACACAACAAATCAGCGTTGATTTGACGTTTTATCAAAAACATTTATTCAATTTATTCTATATACTACTACTATTCATTTTATTTAAAATTATAATGATTTCAAACCTTTGTAATTGCTACAATAATTATCAACTAGCATAATTAAAATTATATAAGCACACGAAACTTTTTTTTACCAAATTAACCATTCTAATTTCAATTGTTTTAGATTTTTTTTAGTATCCTACGCAAAGTAATCATCAAGGAAAAAACCTACCTTCATTAAAATTCCAGGTTCGACGTTGTTGTTCTCATTTGTTTCTTATAGAAAATAATATTTTATGTATTCTAAGAAATGTATTCTCTTTACTTTTGTATTGAAACAGTTCATATCATTGTTTCAATTTTTGAACTCTATTCTTTTCATATGAAATACCATTCCTAAATGACAAATTAAATTTTCCAAAAATGTTCTTCAATTTGGCGAAAAGTAGATACATTCTTAAGTTTTATCGAAATTCCAAAATGGAAAAAGTTATGTTTTTTTTATGTACGCATTCATTTTTTCATTTATTTAAGATAGTAAATAAAATATTATTTCCAAAGCAAGTAAAATTAATCTTTAAGAGAACGATGAAAAATGTTTCCATTAAAATGCTACTTCTACTTTCACTGTTAAAAAAAGGGAATTCTTTTCTTTGTGAAAGTTGATTATCGTCTTTTATTTTGGCGTCTGGATTTTTATTAGAAAATTAGAAAAATAAACTATTCTATTGCAAAATAATTTTTTAGAACACAATTAATCTATACGTTGCCACACAGCGGAATCTCAATTCTTTCTCAAATATTTACCGCACTAATAAATGAAAAGAAAATGAAATTTATTAATTAGATGTTAAAAAGAAAATTAAAAATTATAATTCGTTTGGCAGACAATTTTTTCAGAGATTTTTTTTCTGAATTTTTTTTTAATCGTTTGGCAAAAATTAAAATTTTTTTAAAAATTATGTTTTGATCACGACTTTGAGAATAACAATATTTTATTGAATCCGGTGAAAGCAGAAATATAATTCTCCATTTGGTTGACACGACGCATTTCAAAAAAGGACAATATCACGTGCATATATGATTTCTATATGGTATGAAGAAAAAGTATGCCAACGGCCGTACCATGCTTAATATACCGGTTCTCGTTAGATCACCGACGTTAAGCATCATTGGGCGCGGTCAGTACTTGGGTGGGTGACCACCTGGGAACACTGCGTGCCGTTGGCAAATTTAGGACCTGAATGGCCGAGTGTCTAGCGCTCTGGCACTCGGTGCCACAGGTTTCGGGTTCGAACCCGGCGGTGCCATGGATGTTTGTAGTGGTTCGAATCCACTTTTCCTCGCCCGAACATTAGGTCCCGGTCTTCAGCCCTTCATGACTGTAAGAGCGTCACGGAGCAAAAGTCAGGCTTCTACCTACGGGTGCTCCATCACAACAGAAGGGACTCATCTTCCTTCCCCTTCAATCATGAGTCCATATGGGCTTGGCCAGCCAAGTGGGATAAGAAACAACAACAACAGAAAAAGTATCATTAATATCATTTCAAAATGTTTGCCTTTACAAGCAAAATACATTCATAAAACTAAAACAAAACAAACGATATATTTATTCATAATAAAGACGTCGAAAAGAAAAAATGGCGATTAAATAATATATTTACTAGCAGCAAACTACTCTTCCTGTTTTTATAGTCATAGTTAATATTTTATTACAGTGAATGAAACATTGATTTCTAAATTATTTAAGAAAATATTGTGGTTATTATTATATATATTTAGGTGCATTTTAAACGCCTTTTTAGTATTTTCAAAAAGACCATGCCCTCTCCACTATGTCAGCAAAAAATCTTTACTGGAAAAAACTTTAAGGAAACCTGAAAGTAAGGTTTTTTTTATTCAATAACAAAATGCACTTCTTGCTTTTATATTCCAAGCTATAATTTTATTCCGAGGAATAAAACATGCTGATTCCCCAATCATTTAAGAAAGGATTCTGTTTCGTGAATGAACCTGCTGTTCGGATTCTTAGTAACGAATTATAGTAATCGCGCTTTACCTGAATGCATTGAGGTACATTTTATATGTGTTTTCAGTACTCTCCCCTAAATGTCCTCCTGTCAATGCCATCAGTGGGCTGTTCGTAGCACACAAAATTGGAATGCAATGCTCGCAGATGTTGAAGAACACACATAAAAAAAAATATGCATAACCTGTTCTTTGATTTTGGTTATTGTAATTTGTGATTTTGAAATGCATGATGTTCATTTAATTTGATGCAGATAGTACAATTAGTAATTATATTTAATACGATATGGTTTAAAACAAGAAATGGTGATGCTTTTCTTGTAGCCCGTCTTATTTTCTGCATATTTAAGTTTTAAAAAATGTAACTAATGATTTGTTTGATAAAATTTCTGTTTTGACAGAAGACATCATTAGGACTAGTTTAATAAAAATATGTGCATTTCAATATTTTAAAAACGTTTTATTCGAAGTTTTTTCATTTTATTGCAGATTAAAGATGAAAATATTTTGTCATTATGAAGCTGTTTTTTTAAATTTGTCTTTTCTTCATGATTTCACCATCCCCTTATTTTAGTGTAATGCCCCCAATTGAAAAAAAAAAAAAACTGTTGATTGCTTGGAATGGTAATAAATCGCAATGGCAACATATCATGGTTCGTCGACATTTAAATTCGTACTCAACCGAGCTTATGTAGCAATTTTGCAAATTCCATAAGAAATTTATCTTTTAATTGATAAAAGTCACGATTTCTTTTTTATGATATTATAATAATGGTATTTGATTACCATTTTATAATTCTTTTCTCTATCAATCTTTTTTTAAACAGTTGAATGCTGAGTGAAGTACCTACCTCTCACATACGCCCCACATACCGCTTGAGATACGTATATGGAACCATCCTGTTAATGATGAATCTCAAAGTCTAAATAGCATGAGGTTGGCTTGGTGGTGATTTTTAATTTTCTCTTCAGATATATGAAGAAATTATCTAGTCGAACTTTATCTGGTGATGCCATTAAGCCATCATCACCATATAGAACTATTTAGAATGGTTCTGAGTTTTCCTTTTTATAAATAAACAATTATCTTATTCACTCCTTTTGAAGCTCAGTTTAAGTAAATATTTTCCGAAGCGTTTATGCTAGGCAATGGTTGCCTGCTTTTGACTATATAAATTTTTCTTTCGATAACATGCTCTAATAACTCAATCTTAAAAACCTTATGATCCATAAAAATATCAGCCTCCAATCTTCGTTATAAAGCATCAAATTAAATTAGTCATGTTTTCACTTGCAACACTGCCAGTCAGAGTTCTTATGCTGCTTGCAGTTTGTCTGAAATTTTCATTTTAATCGATACCTTTCCATTGAGCAAATCTCTTTATCACATTTCTTTCTTTATACTTGTCTATCTGGTTTCATTTGACCCTGTATACCTACTTACATGGAGTGGACTTGGATCCTTTGGGTAATTCAGTCAGCTCGCTCCCATATCTGGTTTTCTTTCAATGAAGGCATTGCGTTCTCCATATATATAAATTTGTAGATAAATCATTCTGCTTTCATGACATAATCATCAAACCGTGATGGTTTCTTCGTTTGGGATTGATGTTTCAAATTTATTTAACGAGAAGGCTGTGGCTCAATCTCTTCATCTTCACTCTCAAATTCAGCATGAGTTGATAAAGGAATTTCTATTTCCCATTTCCTTTCTTATGTTTTCTGTTTAGATGAGTCATTCTGAAGTCATTAGACGAGTCATTGACACATCTTTTTCTGAATCTTGCTTTGACACTGACACATCTTTTTCTGAATCTTGCTTTGACACTGACACATCTTTTTCTGAATGACACATTTTTTCTGAATCTTTGACACTGCATCGTGTCTCTCAATCTTGCTTTGAAAACATCTTTTTCTGAATCTTGCTTTGACACTGACACATCTTTTTCTGAATATTGCTTTGACACTGCATCGTGTATCTCAACAAAAAAATTTTCTCATGAAAAATAACGTCTCTGAAGATAATAACTTTCTTCTCATCTGGTAACCAAATTCTGTATTTTTCATCTCCGCTGTATCCTATGAATATGCATCTTGGAATGGCTTAAAAGCTCGTAAATCCTTGACGTGTGACGAAAAACTGACACAAACCGAGCGGTCATTTTTTTCCTTCTAAAACCGATGAACGAAATCTCATGCGTTTCGATTTCGATCTAAATTTCAATGCTAAAACTCTATCTTTCAAATTCTGCGGAGTGGCCTGGTGGCCAAGTGGCTAGCGCTCTGGCTTTTGGTATCAAAGGCTTCAGGTTCGAATTCTGGAGCTGGCATAGATGATTGTGAGTAGTTTGGAATCCACTTTAAACCGTAGGTCCCGGTCTGTTTAACTCTCGTGTGCACAAGATGACCGTAGAGCGACAAACCAAGCAGTCAACTTCTATGGTTAAAAAAGGATTTACTTCTGCGAAGCAAAAAACTAAATTATATGTTTTATCACACGCTCATAAAATACGAGAAGAAAATATGTTTTTCATTCACATTTCAGAAATTTTTCACAACGTTTCTCAAAATTACGAATCAATCCATCTCTTTATTTGAAATTCCCTTTTTTTTTTTTTTGCCCTGGCACTTCCATTGAAAATTTTCCTTGTACCTCTGCTATCGTCCCTTCTCTCCATGTGTCCTAGCCATTGAATTCTCTTTGACTTTACACAATTTATAATATTTTTTTTTTTTCCTCAAACGATTTTGCAATTTCATGACTGTAACGTCTTTTCCAAACATCACCCTCACTGATAGGTTCAAATAGAGCTCTTAAGATCTTCTTCTCCAAGGTTATCAACACCTTCTCCTATTTTTGAGTTAAGCTCCAGGTCTCTGACCCATAAGTAACTGTTGATCTGATTATAGTTTAAAAAAAAAACCGATTAAGTAATGGTTTTTGACATGAATTCTGTTCAGATCTATTGCACAAAAAATGTTAAAAGTAAATAAACTATCCAATAATGTAAAATTTACATTATTACATTCAAAGGTTATTTTGTAATCAATTTACACAACCAGGGCAAGACTTTGTGTTCACCCAGAACAACGCCAGGAAAGTAGGATGGAAAAAAACTGCGATTTTTTTTACTAGACATTACTTTGATTTATTTGCTATTAGTAATACTCACCATTTATTAAAATTATTTATGTATTTATTATCATTATTTTGTTACTTACATTCAAATGTTAATATAAAATAAATATTTATAGATAATTGTTTATTAAATTATATCATTTTATTTTGTTACTTTCATGAAATTCATTCTACTTTTTTTTGTCCAATTAAACGGAAGAAAATTATTTTATTTGAAATTTTTAAAAATTGTCCCCAAGTGGTTTTCAATATGGAATTGACTCAAAATAGACGTTGTTCATGCTATTTAATACATTGAAATGTACAGTCCTGTTTGGATTAATATATATTTATGAACAAGACTTTTTAAACCTGAATATAAAAATAGATAATTAAGTAATAACTAAACATTTTTTTAAACTTAATTACTACAAAAATCACATTAAATAAAAAAACAAATGTGAAATAAATTAGAACACAAGACCTAGCATTGTCCTACTTCAATAAAATTTATATATAAAGTTTTTTTGGAAAATTTAATTAAGAAATTCTGTATTCAGAACTTTTTTACAAAATATAAATTTTATTTGAACAAAATCTAAAGGGGAAAAAGATCTTAAAGACGATCTCTATCACAATAATAACACAATTTATTATTATTTTTTAAGTTCCAAAACGTTTCTAAAAGCAAACAAAAAGTATCTTTAACCTCATTCTAAAATATATTTAAAAATAATTTTGCTACATTTACGAAAGCAGACGTTTTTTTTTTTTTTTTTTTTTTTTAGCTGATTTAGTTTCAGAAAATGTATTTCATTTTAAGTTTATTTTTGCAAATTTAATTAAAAATTATTAATTTCATTTAGCTAAATAATTGGAATTTTACCGTTATTAAGTTTAATTAAAGAAATTAATCTTAAATAAAAAAAAATTCTTCGAAAAACAAGTAGATTTCTCAGTCTTGTACTATTGATTTTTTTATTTTTTGTATCAATTACTTGATACATTTTAATTCTTTTATCTATTAAATTAGTTTTATTTTCTTATTATATTTCTCTGAATATTATCAACACGCCGATGAAAGCACACGATACTTAAACGTAAACAAGTGTAACTAATTGATTCCATTAATTTATACGGACTGGCGCAGGGGTAATGATTCGGATCTTTGACCGCAAGGTTGAGGGGTTCAGATCAGAACTCTGCTCCTTTCTATTAAGCGTGAATTGAAAAAAAAAAAAAAAATGTTAAATTATCTTTCAACTTCAAATAAGACACGATTCCAATACATTTCAGTCTTATTTAGCGTTGATATCACGTAGAAGAAAATTAAAATTTCTTCTTTTCACATTTATGAAAATTGAGAGAAAACAGCCCTATAATCCAGGTGATATGATTGCTTTCATGCAAAATTGAAAAAAAATGTTTTCAGTAATTCTGTACAAATTCTTTTGCAGCACTCGGAGTGTGTTTTTTACAAATTTTTTAGCTTTAAATTTATGTTCGCAATGAGTTACGTTTATCGGTCGACTATTTTTTAACTTGTTTTCGAACCGATTTTCTTTTTTATAGCATTTTATGTCATTGTGTTGTAGAACAAGACAAATTTACTAATTTAGATATCCATTTTGGAAGAGTTTTTTTGTTTCGCTGTAACTACGTGCCATTTTTAAATAATAATTTAATAATATACTAAATAATAAACTAATTTAGATATTCGGAACACTCTATCTGATAATCTACTTGAAGGCAACTCATCTAAAAGCTGGTTTCACTTTATTTTAAACATCCCTGATCAGCCCAGGTTTAAAGCTGTTGCCCTTTTCAGACTCTTGACGGGCCATGATTGTATGGCCAATCATCTTTTTCGTATGAAAATATTTGCAAGCCTAAAATGCATGTTCTGCAGTCTTGGAGATGACATGGATTCATCTCACCTTCCGGTCTGCCCTGCACATGCTTCCTCTACTGTGTAGGGTCGTTACTGGGAGGCTAGGGCCCTTATGGGCTAAACATGTCACTATGTGATTTCTTTCATTTCTCGTTGTTGTTTTCATGTTCTTTGTGTTCTGTTTCTTTTTTTATTTTTATTTTATTACTTTTTGTAGCCTGCCATTGGAAATAAAAAAGAAAGATATACATTTTGGAAGATTGTTTTTTTTTTGTTTCGTTATAACTACGAGCCATTTTTAAATAATAAATTGAATACAGCGAAGCAACAATTAAAGATTAAAGTCAAACGACTTCTTTAAAATACCATTATAAGGTGAAAATAAAAAAAGCTTCATATAATAGTTTTATTTGTGAATTTATTCGAAAATGCTTCGGTGTACGATTCACTTTTGTATATCTCCTTACATTTTAATTTTTTTTTAAATGTTTCAACATTTTAAAAAAGTTTTTTAACGTAATTCAAACTCCCACGAAGATGATTAAAAAACATTGGACTTAATATTCGAATTATTCAGGAAAGACACACCCGCAGATAAATTTCTGGCTTTGTATACAGAGAAAAGCAACATAACATATGAAATTATTTATTTACTTTTTATTTTAATCTATATAAAAGGAATTGTAAATATGTGTTATAATCTAACAGGATATTTTTTGTCTGTCCATCGTCAAATTATTATGAGTGTATCTGGTCCGAGTCTATATTTGCATACCTGATTTAAAGAGATGCAATGGAATTTTATAACATCTAACTGAATACAAATATTTCACGGTAATTTTTTTGACTTTTTTCTTAAATGGATATTTAGAGATCCATTATCAAAAGATCGATGAAATTAATTTCACATTTACTACCGAAAAGCATTCAACTTATCATTCAATCCTTTCAACCCAAGTGACGAAGGATTCATCTTTTTCAACGCAGTGTGAATCATTTGTCATTATAAATGACAAATTTTGATGCGAGAAAAGAGACTCTTCCATAAATTTAATATACAATGAATTAATTAAATGCTTTTGTACTATAGTGCATTTAAATGTAAGAGCAACGGGATGCTGAATGGCCGGTTCTCGTTAGCTCGAATCAAGTATTTTTGGGCGAATGTGGGTGCCCATAAATATTTTATATATATCAACTGAAAGTGGCGCCAATTTACGTTCGAACAGAAAAAGAAGATAACAATAGTGGGAATCATTTAAGCCGTTAGGTCCGGATTTGATTGATCACGGAGCAGAAGTTTTGATTTATGAGAAAGGAAGCTGCTTCAAATCCGCTTCAATATACAATGAATTAATTAAATGTTGTGAATAGTACTATAGTGCAGTTAGAAAGCTTTTTCTTGAAGAAACTACAACATCACTTGTTAATTTGTAACCTTATAATGCTGAACATATTGAATACAAATGGAATATATTTTATACGCGTTATATTATTAAGAATTGAGGACATAAAAACATTCTCGTAATCTCTGACATTAACGAAAATAAACTGCATATGTCCTTTGGAAATATTACAAAATAACCATACATTAAAATTAAAATTTTTCATTGTTGATATTCATTATTCTTACAATAGCAAATTCTTAATAACAATGCTCAGTTTGTTTAATTATTAAAAATGCAACAATGACTTCCTTAGAATACTGTTCATTTGAAATATTTTGGTGTTGCAGAATATTCTAAAAACGTTCATAAAGTGCAATTTTCTTGAATCAAGTCGACGAACATCTCATGCTTCAATTTTTACCACTACTTGTGAGTGTTAAGTTTTCATATAAAAATGAATTAAATAATACAAGATTTGGGAAGTGCTTTTCGTGTAATCTATTCCATCATTCTTCAAAAAACTGCAACTATAAAAAACGATGTCTCAAGTGCGGGGGTGAGCATCATTTAAAAGATTGCCACATAAAGGAACGCATTGAAAACCCGACATGCATCAACTGCCACCAGATGGGGCACCTTGCCGCATGGCGAGGCTGCCCGATGTTCCCCAAGCCACGCCCACCTCCCAATCAGGGACGAGCACCTGCAAGACCCGCCTTCAGCAGCCGCACGGTCTCAGAAGGCGTATCCTAAGCCAGTTTCCTGCAAGGAACCTCCAAAGATTTACACGCAGCACCATCGGTCTCTGTGAAACCTTCGCATTTTGTAAATAATGATACTCCTAATCTTAATGCTGACTCAGCTGCTAAGATGATGTATGTACTAACAGAAATGGCTAATCTTTTTTCAACGTTCGGAGGTCTCGATAATATTTACTCCCAATTTAGAACAGCTACTAACCCTTTAGAAAAAATGCAAATACTATGTAAATTTATTATTTAATTGCGCTTGTGGCTAATTACTCAATTTTAACTTTTTAATTGCGCCATTCTTTTATTTACATTCCGTTTTGTTTTTTATTTTTCGTTTCTTTTTCTTACTAACAAGGACATAATCAAGTTCACTGCCTTTTGTATTATCCATGTGTTTTTCTTCCCATGAACTTTATTTACAAGCTTAGGAGTTTTAAGGCCGCATCATAGGCCAGGGTACTCCGTTCGTCGAATGATGATGATGATGATGAAGATTTGGGAAAGAATTGAATTTTAACATATTCTAATATACATGATGCATTCGAAATTTAGAAGATATAACCGTTACAAATTTATTTTTAAAATTGAAGAAAAAGTTAGAACAATTTTGAAATTCCTTGCCTATGGTTATTTGAAATAATTTTTTATTAGCACGAAGTAATGAAGGTATCCTATTGCTGCAGTTGTTACATGCAAAGATATGCGTCAAAATATGTTTTATACATATCATTGAATGTTAAAACATATGAAACAATGATATTCTTTACAACCAAACTCTGAAATTTCTCTGGCAATATTTCTATAAAAATAAATAAATATCTGTATAAATAAATATTTCTAACTAAAAATTCTGCTTAATTTGACATAGATAAATTAAAGATTCCTGTTATGAAAATTTTGAATACTTATTTAAAATTAAAATTCAAGAATTAAATAGAGATCCGTATTTGTCTTTGATTTCGTTCATTTACATGGAATTTTCCATTCACAAATACGCAAAATCTGATTTTTGCATCATGTAAATCGGTAAAATGTACATTACGATCGATGAAGTGTTAGTTATATATTATTAGATACATTTTTGTTATTTATATATCAAAGAAATAAATAATCTGAATTGTTTTTGTAAATGCTGATTAAGGATTTCCTTTCATGGAAAACTTCGATCAACTGAAAAAACTGTCAATTTATTTGGCTCAATTTTAAAACAATGACGACTGAACGTAAGTATATAAAATTTGTAAAGCGTTGATAGTTAAATATCATTGAGATTGAATAATTATTTTGATTCAGAATAATATCAATTTGTATAAGAATGTCGTCATTTACTACTCTCTATGTTACTTACAATTATTCTTCCATTATATACTACTCTCTCTTATATATATATATATATATACTACTGTGCCAAAAAGTAAGATCAATTATTTTGTTTTTCAGAAATTCTTTATTTATTCTTCCAAATTTATTTCGTCGCCTTCAAAGAAATCCCCTGCGAAAACAATGCATTTTTGCCAACTTTTTCGTCAATCCTCAATTCATGCTAAAAAGTCATCGGCAGGGACGGCCTTCAAAGCCCGCGATGTCCCCAGAGTAGTATTTTGAGTTTAGGGAATAGCTAGAAGTCTCACGGTGTGAATACGGTGGTTGTGGAACTATATGGGTTTCACTTTTGACGAAAAAGTCACGAAGAATCAATGCAGTGTGAGCTGGCGCATTCAGTGTTTTCGGTACCCATCGAGATTTGACACGTTTGAGGCTCAAAATGAAATTGACCCGCCCTTTTGAAATTCCAACATCATCAGCAAGGTCTCTAATTGTAAATCGATGATTTGCAAACATCAAATCTTTAATTTTTTGGACTTGAGCTTCGTCGGTTGAGGTTGATGGTCGGACAGAGGGCTCTTCGTCTTCAACGCATTCTCTGCCTTCTTTTATCTGTTTATACCACTTCTAATCATTTCTTTCAAATATAGGAATGCTCACCGAATGTCTTCTGCATCATTTTATACTTTTTCGCAAACAAAATTGAATGCAACTTCTTTGCTGAATTTATTCGGACATTTCAAAAATCGCTAAAATCAGTTTTAGCGTCTCACAAAGTCAAGCGTAACCAACACTCAAGAAAATTTTGGCGTCACATTTCACACAGATGTCAAGGACAGTGCTAGCAACTCAAAAAAGAAAAAAATGGAAATTCCATAAGAATTTTAGATTGAAAATTGGTCTTACTTTTTGGACACAGTAGTATATATATATATATATATATATATATATGTGTGTGTGTATAGTATATTCATATATATTATATCAATACTCGCTGAACAATCTAATAGCAATATCATCAATACTTCTTTTTAGAAGAATATCAGTAGAAATTAACATCGCTTGTAATTAGCTTGTTATCTCAGTTTGCTTCTTTCCTGAGTCACACATCAAATAATCGTTTCTTTACTTTTTCAAAACTGAAATCGTGAATCATTTTCTAATATGGGCTCTTATCTTTTTGATTAGAATCCATATTTTTTTCATCTTTCGTCATTTCTTATCTTCTGTGTTGTATTGAGGGGTGAAATGATTGTTAGGTGAAAAATAAAAATCTGTTGCTGTCTGCATTTTTATTAACACATGACTTAAATAAAAGTGTCACATAACAAGATTTTGATCTTATAATTTACCTTACATTGTGTTTATTACTGAAACATCCCAAACAAGTGCATTAACCGTAATTGCACAACAAAATGCACATCCAGCACCCAAATAGACATTAGTGCTCGATGTTCGGTAAAATAAATATTTACGAAAGGACAATAAATCATTTTAATAAGTATTTATACAAACAAAGATATTCAAAAACATTTTATACATTTTTCAAAAAGTACAATGAAATATCAATGACAATACAAAACAAACTGAATAAGGATATTGACATTTACATTTTAGTATTATGAGTAAAATGCCCCTAAATAGAAAAATAAGAAAGCAACAAACATTAATGGGAAAAAAAATGAAAAATATTTCAAAGTAAAAATTTTGCTTAGTTTTACATAGGTAAATGAAAGATTCCTCTTACGAAAATTTTGAATACTATACTTATTTAAAATTAAAATTAAAGAATTAAATAGAGATCAATATCTGCAGCTTTGATTTCATTCATTTACAAGTCATTTTCCATTCACAAATATACACAATCTGATTTTTACATCATGTGCAAGAGTAAATGTGTATTACGATAGATGAGGTGTCATTTATATAATAGAATATAGAAAATAAATAATCTCGTGTGATTTCTAAATACTGATTAAGAACTTTCCTCCGTAGAAAAACTTCGATCAAACTGAAAAAGCTCTACATTTATTTGGCTGAATTTTAAAACAATGACTCCTGACGCAAGTATATAAAATTTGTAAGGAGTTAATAGTCGAAATATCATTGAGATAAATTATTTTGACTCGGAATCATATTAATTTGAATAAGAATGTCCTTATTTACCACTCTCTAAAGCAAAATAATAAATTTTTAATTACATAGCTTTATATCAAGATAAAATGGCATTACATATATTTCTAATATGATACATTGAAATTATATATATATGCCAACGGCCATATATATATATGCCAACGGCCATACCATGCTGAATATACCGGTTCTCGTTAGATCACCGAAGTCAAGCATGATTGGGCGCGGCCAGTACTTGGGTGGGTGACCACCTGTGGGAACACCGCGTGCCGTTGGCAAATTTGGGACCTGAATGGCCAAATGTCTGGCGCTCGGTGTCACAGGTTTCGGGTTCGAATCCCGGCGGTGCCATGGATGTTTGTAGTGGTTCGGAATCCACTTTAAGCTGTAGGTCCCGGTCTCATATGACTGTAAGAGCGTCACGGAGCAAAAGTCAGGCTTCTACCTACGGGCGCTCCATCACAACAGAAGCTGCTTCCTTCCCCTTCAATCATGAGTACGTATGGACTCGTGGGCTTGGCCAGCCAAGTGGGATAAGCAACAACAACAACATATATATATATATATATATATATATATATATATAATTACTCAAAATACCCACTCGCGACGCTAAATATGGAAACCAACAATACTATCTTCTTCGACTTGTCACTTAAAATGGGTTATGGTAGTCTTCCCTTGATTTGCTGAAGATCGCTCTTCTTCGAAGAGTATCTGTCAAGGGTTTCGATGTCGGAAGAGCGATTTTTGCTAAGTAGAGTTTCATATTCAACGCTCAATTTAATTTGATAATGTCCAACTAATCGTTGCGTATAAACGCGTATAATTCGACAAGAGTAGAGGATGTGCACTGGGCCTGATGGCCGAGTGAATAGCACTCGGTGCTACAGGTTGAGGGTTCGAGTCTCGTCGATGCCATGGATGTTGATAGGGGTTTGGAATCCCCTTTAAACAGTAGGCTGTCTCATATGACTGTAGCAATCTTGGGCATAGGACTGACAATCCTATCCTGTAAAAAGGAAAGATCTTCTGTCTCGAAATCTGCCAATAGGCAGACGGCATTGCCTCACCATGAGGCTGTTGCGCCAACGATGATGATGAGAGGGTGTGTATTCATGAAATGTAGCTCTTCTGGAAGTTGGTCTCAAATAGCAATGTTACAAGGAACCAGCACTGAAATTCCCGCTCAAAATTTGAACCAAGCATAAATTATTTTTTGTTATAAAATTTTTATAGTTAATGATTTCAAGCATTGAAATGACAGAGCTCTGAAATATAAGCAATACCTTTGAAAATTCAAACTGCATTCAGTTTGCTTTAAAAAAAAACCTTCTAACTAATAGTTAAGATGAATTATTTTAATAGAGTGAAATTTAAAACCGATATCCGTAGACTGAGGCCTAATGTGCATTGGCAACATTTTTATTGGTGATTAAATTGTTCCGATAATAAAAAGTGTCTTTTACTTCTCGTTAAGCAGCATTAGTTGACTCAATAGTTGCCACATATATCACTTTTAAAGAGATTTTAAAAGGGCATAAATTGATGCACTTCTTTTAAAATGAAAAGTCGAAAAAAAATATAAGGTATTTTCGGGTACACGTAGTATTTAGTAAAAGACATATTAGGGGCCAGTTTTACAAATTGTTGTAGAGCTTGAAATAGTATCCACACAAAATTTTAATTGCTTCCAGGTTTTTTTAGGTACTGCCAACTTGAACACATATTTCATATCATGATAAATCAATTCGATTCGAAATCGGAATATCCAATCATCTTGCATTAATATAATAGCAGTATTTCTTTCAATATCGCAAATAAAAAATTCTTTGTCTATTCGCAAGAAATTTATTAATTCCACAAAAGAAATGTGGAACCTGGTATGAAGTTCCCTCATTACTAGCCTATTAAAATATCCCCAGTGAGCACGAAGAGGACAGGATTGCGGAGCTCCAATTTATTTGCATGGAGGCGATGCTGAAACAATTTTGTCACCTTCCAAACAGAAAGGGCTCTTTCAAAATAGATGCCTCAATTAAACAAATACCAATGCACAAGTCTACAATTAAAACAATACATTTCATTTCCGCTACTAAATAGCAACATTACTCGAAATGCTTCTCCTAACGTCCTTATTTGCAAATATCGTTTCTAGCGATATCACTTCACAAAATTTTCATCTCCTCCTACAATCAGTTCTCCACAAAACCCTCCGAACGATTCTAATTATCCAGAAATTTTTCAATTATTATATA
Source organism: Caerostris darwini (assembly GCA_021605075.1). Taxonomy (NCBI): domain Eukaryota; kingdom Metazoa; phylum Arthropoda; class Arachnida; order Araneae; family Araneidae; genus Caerostris; species Caerostris darwini. The sequence goes on along the minus strand of BPLQ01007992.1, from coordinate 596 downwards.
TCTTAAAAGAGGGCCTGAATGGCCCAGTGGCTGGCGCTCGGTACTACAGGTTTCGGGTTCGAGTCCCGGCGGTGCCATGGTTGTTTGTAGTGGTTCGGAATCCACTTTAAAAAGTAGGGCCCGGTCCTAATAGGATCGTAGAGCGTTGCGGGGGCATTGTTACTCCGCGTCCGTGGCTTATCATCAAGTTACACGCGGCCTGGGTAATGCAAAGTGAGTACGTCTGTGCAGCACTTGCCTTAAGGCATCCAAGACCAAGCTGTCTGCGTTTGCCAGCTGCATTAGAAAGAAAAAAAAAGTTTCAGAAAATGTATTTCATTTTAAGTCTATTTTTACAAATTTAATTAAAAAATTAATTATTTTATTTAGCTAAATAATTGGAATTTTATCGTAATTAAGTTTAATAAAATAAATTAATCTTAAATAAAAAAATAATTCCTCGAAAAACAAGTAGATTTCTCAGTCTTGTACTATTTTTTTTTTTTTTGTATTAATTACTTGATACATTTTAACTCTTTTATCTACTAAATTAGTTTTATTTTCTTATTATATTTTTTTGAATATTATCAATGATTGCCGGGATGAAAGCAGACGAT
>BPLQ01007991.1:0-13787 GCA_021605075.1 Caerostris darwini | reverse complement strand
GAGACACTCGAATTTATCCATTCCCTAAAAATTAAAAAAGCTCCGGGTGAAGACAACATTAACAATGCCATGATTAAACATCTTCCACTTAAAATCATCGTATGGCTAAACATCATCTTAAATCACTTTTAGTTTCTCACATTTTCCTAGCTGCTGGAAGACAGCCACAATAACACCCATACATAAAAGTGGTACAGATATAAATCGACCACAAAACTACCGACCTATTTCTTTACTTAGCAGCATCAGTAAAATTTACGAACACGCCATCTTAGTACGCATTAATAATTTTTGCACCCAGAACAACATCCTTATTCCTGAACAGTTTGGATTCAGGAAATCACTCAGCACCACACATCAACTTTTCAGAGTCTCTGAACTAATACACGACGGTTTTTCCAAGAAAATTAACACTGGTATACTCTTCTTAGATATCGCGAAAGCGTTTGATAAGATTTGGCATACCGGTTTAATTTTCAAACTCATGCAACTCGAATTTCCAACACCTATTGCACTCTTAATTAACTCTTTTCTCTCACACCGGAACTTTAAAGCGAAGGTAAACAACTATACATCAACACCACGAGCGATCGCCAGCGGCCTCCCGCAGGGTTCACTTCTTTCACCGTTATTATTCAACCTTTACGTCAATGATTTCCCACGCACGACGAATACCCAGATAGCTATGTACGCGGACGATACCGCTATTATCACACGAAACATTGATAGAATAGAGACCATCATTAATCTTCAAAATTGCATAGGACACTTGGAGATATGGCTCTCACGATGGAAAGTGAAGGTCAACGCTTCCAAATGTGCCTGTCTAATTTTTACTCATCACCGTCGACGATTTGACCTACCTGAACTCAAGATCTTCAATGAACCAGTGCCGTTTGTAAGTGAGTACAAGTACCTTGGGGTCATTTTAGATTCAAAACTTAGCTTTAAATCTCACATTCGAGACACAATCAGAAGAGCAACTATTGTTAGCCATCAAATCAACCCACTGATCAACTTCCATAGTAAATTATCTATCAGAAGTAAACTCACTCTTTACATCTCCATTCTCAGGCCCATTATCACCTATGCGGCTCCTGTCTGGGTCTCCTCACCCGTTACCACTTTACGGAAATTGCAGATTTTCCAAAACCAACAACTGCTTAAAATTACCAACGCTCCTTTTCACCTCAGCAGAGAATTTCTTCACAACAACTTAAAACTAGAATCTATCCTGGACTACTCCAAACGTATCGCAACTAATTTCATTAACAACGCCAATAGCTCTAACAACCCGCTTATACAAAATCTACCTATCTACGATCATAAACACCCGAAAGCAAAGAAAAGGCCTCGGACCATCAATAACGCTATGTTCATCTCTTTTCCAATTCCGAAAAGAGTTAATTTCGATCCAGGATAGTTTAATCTCTTTTGCATTCTTAATTACCACGTTTTGTTTTTCAAAATTTCTTTCCGTTTTTTCATTGTTTACATTTACTAGTACTCACGATTTCCAACAGATGGCGCTACGCGACCTCCGCACTTTACATTCTACTAACCACGCCTCTCCAACCAATCGAAAGAGAGCTTCAAAATTCTTGATCACGAGTAAAACTACCTGCAAACTCAATCTCTTCTCATTCGAGCAGTACACTTTCACCAGGACTCCGGGTCCTTTAGAAACTCTTTGACACCCCCTTTTCTTAACCCTTTTCCTATCTTTCTGAATTTTCGGAGCGACTAGTGTATACTAGCCCTTCATTAATTCTGCACATCGAGCAAAGGATCTTTTTAACTTATAATATATTTTTTAATTAATTATTTTACAGATCATTTAAACTTCCTATTTTATCATGATAAACTAACTTATCTAATCCTGAGCTGTGGCTCTAACCTATTTACACCTTTTAAAAACTCTCATTTACATGCAATATCCTTTTTAAGAATTAAATTTTTCAATTTAAGTAATAGGAGATATAGGGTAACTTTTTCCCTAGGTGCTCCTTCAACCATACTACCTTTGCCTTTGTACAAGAAACAAATACAAATCAAAACGCGAATCCCAGAAGAACAAACCAGAACCAGCGAAAGGTGTGTAAAAGTGTAAAAAATTTCAAAAAAGTGTACAAAAATGTGAGAAAAAGGGAAAAACCCACTATTTGTCAAGATTTAGAACATGCCTCGGTCTTTTACGAGTGCAAGGAAGTGTAATATCATAATTAACAGTGTTTATGTCATTAATTACCGGGTTATTGGAATTATTAATGGAATTATAGAAATTTGTGGCTAACTTATGAACATATTCGCGAAAACTTGGCATATCAAAAGACTTTAATTTCTTTATTTCTAAAGTACCAAGGCGCATTAACTATCATTCGTATGACTTTATTTTCTAATCTTTCGATGAGAACAAAATTGCATTGTGAAATAGAGCCTCAAACTGGACTCGCATATGCTATAACTGGACGTAAGTAAGCAAGATATATTAGTTTTTTAAGTTCAATGGTTAGTATATAATGTCTGCCTAGAACAGAGTAAAATTTTCTGAGTTGGTTATTGACCAGGAAATGTTAGTGTTATAAATAGAGATATTAGGAGGATTACGGTTATTTTTCCTGGTAAATAGCACTGCTTCAGTCTTCGCGACATTTAGTTTAATTTTCCACTTGTTTAGCCAGTGTTCTAATGTATTTATATAGTTTTGTAAATTTTTCTGTATTATATGTATATATAGCTTCCCTGTGTAATTATAGCCGTATCGTCGGCATACAGTGTTAATTTAATTTTGTGGTCTTGTGGTATATCATTTGTAAAAATGTTGTACAGAAATGGTCCCAAAATCGAGCCCTGAGGTACACCTGCTAAAATATTATATTTCTTAGAGTCCAGACGATTAACAGAGACAACAAAGCTCCTTTCAGTAAGGTAGTGCCTAATAATTTTAACGAGAAAGGGTGAGTACCCAAATTGTATCATTTTATAAATCAAACCGTTGATCCAGACACGATCAAAAGCCTTAGCGACATCTAAGAAGATTGCCGCAGTGTCCTGTTTCCAGGAGAACCCCTCGCAAATTGTTTCAGTGATATTGTACAATTGATGCGTTGTGGATAGGTCTTTGGTGAATCCGAATTGTTGCGAAATTAGAATGTCGAGATCTTTTGATTCTTGGTTAAGGATATCAGCAACAACACGTTCAACTATTTTACTTAGCGTAGATAACAGTGATATTGGACGATAGCTATTTGGAGCAGTTGGGTCTTTCCAGGCTTGAGGATAGGTAAAATTCTTGCTGTTTTCCAACATTGTGGAAAATGATTGTACATTAATATTGCATCAGTGATTTTGCAGATTTGGAGAATAATTTTGAATGGGATGTTCTTTAACATTTTGTTCGTGATACAATCTATCGCCGGTGTTTTGCTGACTTTAAGATTTTTGATTGCTGTGACTATTGTTGATGCCTTTGTTGTTGGAGCTGATAAATTCGGGCCGTTATTTAATGCAAGGAAGGATGCAATGAAATTTTCCACTTCGTAGTCCATATTTGTCATTAGAGGGGTTCTCTTGAAATTGCTCTTGAAGGGCAGTGGCAAACACTTCAGCCTTGTCAACGTCAGTGGTGACTGTAGCGTTGGAACTATTCAGAGCGTGAATCTGTGTTCTTTTCCTGCGGAATCGGCTGCACATAGTCCAGATGGAACCATCTTCTACATTAACTGTTTCTAGCCGTTTGTCCCAACAGTCGTTCTTATATTTAATAATTGCCCGTTTTAACACATTCTGGTGATGGTTATATACATTTTTACTACGCGGGTCGCGGTATATTTGCCACAGCTTACGTGCATTGTTCCTGTTAGTGATTAGTTTCTTAATAAATGGAGGTAAATACGTTTTATTATTAGTAAGAAGAGGTTTGGAAGCAGCTTGATGAGCAGCAATTATCTTAGTAGTTAAATCATTAACCGCATCTTCAATTTCTTTAGGAGAAGAGATGGGAATGGAGGAGTAATTAAAGTTAGTATCTAAAATGTTAGAAAATTTTGACCAGCAAGTAGTGACAGTCGGGTTGGGTAAATCATGCAGCGCGCGAAAGTTAAAGTCGATTATAACAGGGTTATGGTCTGAAGAGAGTTCGTCTAAAGAATTAATGGTATTATTAAAGTGAAAGTTGTTAGTTACTACTAAATCTATGATAGAAGTGGAATTAGTACCTATTCTAGTAGGAGTATTAGGTGCAATAATGTCTAAATTTAGGTTATGAGCATATTTTTGCAAAACAGCGCCAGTATTATTATTATAGTTACAGCCCCAGTTAGTATGATGCGCATTAAAATCCCCCGCAAGAATTACACTGTTATTAAGGGAAAATAAAATATCTAAATCATTAGTGAGGTTATTAGTAGCAATACCGTTTGGAACATACAAAGATGGAAGATGAGGAAAGTTAAGAGAAATTATTGTTGCTTTGATGCCTATTAACTGCGGAGTGGCGATGTGATTATGCGGCAGAGAGTTCTTTATGAAAATACCTGTTCCCCCAGAAACTGGATCTTGAGGACCGTCGTTCCTATAGAAAGTGTATCCCATTAAGGTGTTTGAGAATGCTTAAGATGTGTTTCCTGAAGCAGTACTATATCTGGGTTATAATTATCGACAAAGTTAGTAAATTCAAGCATTTTAAACCAAATATTACATGAATTCCAGTAGCAAATGCGAAGTCCAGAAACCAACTGAGTCATTAAGGAGCATTATTGGGTGTTTGTATAGCCAGGCCATTAATGAAGACCTGTAATTTATCAACTTTATTGTCAGCTTGTTTAATTTGTTGTAAGATATTTGCAGAATTTTTAATGTCGGAAAATATTGAAACAAATTCCCGCATTAGTAGTAAAGCATTTTGGATAAATGGGGCCTGATCCGCGATGCTCTTTAATTGACTGAGTTGGTTTAGAGATAAGTCATTATTATTTGCAGAGTTATTACTGGTTGATGGTTGAGGTTGTGGTTGATTTTTTGCTGCCGAGGCATACGAAAAGTTCGGTGTAACCTGTCTAGCAGGAGTGTGTCGTTGGAAAGTGGCATACTTAGAATTTATTTTAATTTTTGGAAACTTGGCGCAACCTCTCCAAGCTGCAGTGTGGCCCGATTGTCCACAATTTATGCATTGTGGGATTTCTAGTTTGTCATATTTTTGGCATTCTTTGTGTGAGTGTTCCTCACCGCATTTCAGGCATCGAGCCTTAAAGCCACAGTTATTTGAACTGTGGTGGAAAAAATTGCATTTGAAACACTGCAATGTCGTAGGTTTCTTATTGTACTTTTCAACCACCACAGCTAAGTACATAAGCCGATTCACTTTGAAGATCTCTTGATTTTTAGCAGAGCGAGCTAAAGATAATTGAAAAATGGGGAGAGGCTGCTTGTCCCTGGTTCTGGTGAGTTGGACTACCTTTTCAACATTAAACCCTTTATCGGCCAAAGCATTTTTGATATCATTCGGAGCAGTATCCCTATGTAGTCCTTTAATGACCGCCTTAATAGGACGGAGAAATTTAGGCGTAATCACGAAAAATTCTATGCCGTTTTGATTTAAAAATCGTGTAATATCACGATGTTGATCCTCGGAGGCCGGGAAGATTTTGATCATTTCTCCCGCCAATTTAATATGTACATCGCCTTCAAACTTATCATCAATTAATTTGAGCATGTCGTTTAGATTCGCCTTTGGTTTGACCATGATAGGCGGCATTTTGCGGATGACAGTTACATTATCCTCTTCAACTGCTGCGTCAGTACTTAACGCATTAAACTGGTTGTTTGTAGCAACAACTTCATTAGATTTGCCAGCATTATAAGTAAAAGTGGCTTTAGCTATGAGTTTCTTACTGGGAGTTTTAAACTCCCTTGAATCATTATCACCATCATTGCTAGCAATATGGCTAGCATTTCTTTTACTTTTAGATTTATGATTAACAACAACTTTATCAGAACTAGCATTTTTAACATTAGCACAGACATTAGTATTTTTACTTTTAACAACATTAGAATTAGAATCATTACTTTTACTATTATTAACTTTACTAGCATTAACATTAACATTATTATGCAATGGGCAATTAACAACTGGGCAAGGATATCGACTTACCCATTCCACCAAAAATTGCCTCTTTTTCAAAAGATTATCGTTCATCTGCACATAGTCCTGCGGCAAGTCAGATCTTTGCGACTGCGCAACTATTGTGTCGATGACATCCATCTCTTTCAAAGCGGTGGAAATTTGCCTACACATCCCCTCTGGGGAGACTTTTTCTTGCTCATTTTCATTTTCTTTTACTTTATCAGCATTCATAGCGTCTACTTGTTGCTGCGAGAGTACTGCTAGATGGTCCTCAGAAGGTCCGTTCCCCTCAGTAGAAATGTCCATATCGTTCATCATTCAGACGGTAGAAAAAACGCAGACAGTGAAAAACACGTCTGCTCGCATCTACAACCCAAACGGGAATCTCCGTGTGGCAGTCTCTCGGAATATCGTTTATGTATAAGTTGAACAGGGCGGGCGCTAATAGCGACCCTTGAGAAACTCCCCCTTCTATTGGTCTGGTTGAGGAAGTAACTCCGCTCGGGACTGCAGGTAGGAGCGAAGAATCTTAATAATTTGGGGTGAAAAATCAAGTCGCATGAGCTTGAATAATAAGCCATTATGCCAAATTTTATCAAAGGCCTTGGCTACGTCCAAAAATAATATTCCCGTAGATTTGCGTTCGTTAAAGCCGTCATGAATCAGCTCTGTCAACCTAAGTAATTGGTGACAGGTTCCTAATTGCTTCCTGAAACCAAATTGTTCAGGTATGATTAAGTCATGAAGATCGCAATGCTGATTCAGGCGTTTAAGTAACGCAGATGGCGTTTGGGAAGTACGAAAAATTAAAAACGGCTTCTAAAATGACTGAAAGCCACCAGACGAATTTTGGAGGAAGATAGATTAACATATTGTTGCTGATTTTATCATGACCTGCAGCCTTCTTTGGGTTTAGTGTTTTTATGAAGTCGCAATGTCGCTCGCGGAGATGTTGTGATAGTGGTCGTTATTAGGCGGGTTATTAAGATAGGTGTTGGTCTGTGAAATAATGTAGGTATCTGAAATATCGTCGCTCATGGTATTTAGTTCAAACTGCTTTTCCCAGCAATCTGCAATACTTTCAGCTTTATCAGCTGGTGAGATTGCCATGTTGCCGGAAGCAGTGTTGAGTGGAGGAATGTTATCTGAGCTAATTCTCAATGTTTTGATTTTTCTCCAGAGCGCGGTGGAGTTATTTGAAAAAGCGTGTGTGGTGTTTTCCCAGTTTTTATTGTTTAAAGAAGTTAAAAGTTTCCGGATATTGGCGTGATGAGTTTTATATTTACGTTTAATCGCGGGGTCTTTTGTTTGTTGCCAGAGTCTGCGGAAATAATTTCTCATTTTAATTTCATTTTTAATGTTGTGCGGGAGTTTATTAATGAGCGGAAAATTCTTAGGTTTAGAAGCTTTATCGAAAGCGTTGTATAAGGTGTGTGTGAAATTAGCTTGCTTTGTCAGCTGCGTCTGTATTAGTTAAGTTTATAACATTTAAATTAGAATGTTCGAGAATATGATTATAGTTGTGCCAGTCTGTGTGGATATTTATGTGGCGATTCGCTTAGTGCTATGTCAAAAAGTACTGGGAAATGGTCGGAATTTAATTCATGTTTGACTTTTGCGGTAGACGGGAACGGTATGGTTTTGTAGAGCGCGAAATCAATTATTGTGTTGTTCGCAGGATTTTTAGTATTTAAGTGTGTGTATTCTGTCGGCGCGATAATTTTGATGTCTTGTCTCTTCTTGAGGTGTTTAAGTTAATGCCTCTCGCACTGTTAGAGGTGTTGTGCCATGAGGTGTGCTGCGCGTTGAAGTCACCTGCGATAATAACGTGCGGCTGTATGTTAAGAAGCTTGCCGAGATCGTTAAACGGAAAGTGTGGCGAGTGTTTGCAATAAGTGGAGGCGAAAGCGATTTTTGTAGTATCGGTGATCTGAAGGTTAATGATGGTGGCTTCGATTCCAGTCATTTGCGGATCGGGAGTTGATAGTGATTCAAAGAGTTTTTTACGTAGATACAAGTACCTCCGGTTGTGCGTAAGTTTGTATAATTGATACGGTCGTTCTTGTATAGAGTAAAATTCGGGATTCTTGGATCGTGTCCCGGTTGTAAGCAGGTTTCCTGAATTAGTAGGAGGTCGATATCATAGTCGGAAACAAACTCAATCAGTTCATCCATGCGTGTCCGTAGTCCGTTTGCGTTCCATGAACCAAACCGCAGAGAGTGCAGGTTTATTGCCCGTGAGGAGAAGAGTTTAAAGCCCGAATCTCCTGGAATATTCCTGGAGGATCTTTGCTCCTTTTATATGAGAATTTGTTTGAGTTTCTAACTCCGGAATGAGGTCGATTACTACTTGGAATATTCCATCGGCGTTTAGACTGTTGTCCCTAGCGAGACGAAGTAGAATTTGTAGGAACTCGTACGCTGATTCGTCGAGCGGACTGTTTATATTCGCGGTGGGCGGGGCCTGTGGCCTTGGTCGGTTTGCGATGGCGGAAGCGTATGAAAAATCGGGCGTTCTGCTCGGTGGTGGAAGTGGCTGAGTCCTGGATTGAACTTTAGTAGTTTGGGGCATTTTGTTATTTACATTATTATGTTTGCTCGGTAATGGAGCAGAGTCAAAATTTTTAATTTGGTTTGGGTTCTTTTCAGGGAACCGTGGGCAGGAGCGCCAGTTTGCTGAGTGGTCGCCGGAGCAATTTGCACACTTTAGCGGGTCTTCTGGCTTGCGTCGCAGTCTTTAGCGTCATGGTTTTTGGCGCATTTCACACACCTTTTAGGAAGGTGGCATCCGTTGCTATTGTGGAAGAAACCCTGGCAACGATAACATTGTGGGATACGGTTTCTTCCACGATACCTCTCTATGCTGATTCTGGCTCCTAAAAGGGTGGTTTCACTGTAGATCATGTCTACTTCGCTATTATTTTGTAGCTGCACGTAGAATAACGGCATTGGTACATTTTTTGATTTTTTCAGCTGCGTTATATTTAGGATCTTATAAGTGCTACTTAGGCTACTCAGCGCTGAAGCGATTAGATTGGGGTCTGTGCACGAGGGGAACCCTCTGATGAGTATTTTGACTGGTTTCTCCGACTTAAGTGAGAAACACTTAAAGTCGAAGCCCTGGTCGATTAAAAATTTTTTGAGCCTCATGTGCTCCTGCTCTGACTGGACAGTGATTTTGAAGAAGTGGTCCCTCGACATGACTGCATCCATGCTTGGGGCTTCCTGTCTGATTAAAGTGAGAATAGAGTGCCAGTCCGGCCTCGTTTTGACGAAGAAAGGCGGTATGCGTGGTCGGCGTGCAAATTGCTCACGGTTTCCGTCGTCAGCCACTTGCGGGTGTGGGTTAGTAGGAAGAGAGAATTTGTTATTGTTTATAATTACCAGAGAAGGATTTGGGGTGTCGTTTGGTCCTTTCTTAGTCCGTCTGCTCCCGGGCGTGATGAAGCCCTCTGCGTCAACGGTCATTGGGGTTTTCCTCTTTTGGGAGGTCACCTGTTGTGGTGGCTTTGATTTGGCAGCAGCTGCAGCGGCGGCCTTCTTTTTGGCATTCTCTATTTGCTCCAGGTGGGTGGTATAGATTATGTCTAAAGCCTTCTGGTTGGGAGGTAGGCGTCCGTAAAGGACGTTTAGGTCTGTGCAGATACCCTGCATTTCCTCCTTGTGTTTAGCGATCTGTGTCGCTATGATGGTTTCATTGCCTCGGGTACAGTGGGTTATCTGTATGCCCATATGGTCCATGCTTCCTTTCAGCGTCATGAAACGCTTGATCGCCTCGTAATTTAATGCAACGAAGTTGCCATCAATGACGGTATCGCTGGGGTGCCTTTTCGGCAGATTTGCATTATTTGTCTCTGCGAGACTGGTTTCATCGTTTTGTGAGGGGGAAAAAGGAGAATAATTCTCTTCCCCACCGGAGGCGTCACCATCCGTCTGCATGTTCAAGCATGCTCAGCGCAACCATCTCGCTTCGCTACTTAGCCACGAAATGAAGTTCGAACGATGAATCGTTTTTTCGTTTTCGATGGTTTGTTTTGCTCAGTGACCCCTACCAAGTCAATCTTTCCTTTCTAGACTCTGTCTTCTTTTTGTCGCAAAGTGCAAAGGTTTAATTTTTAAATTATTTAATTTGATTTAATTATCTCTCTTACCAATAAATTTTTAAAATTCTAATTTTAAGATTTCTTCATACACAGAGCAATGTACTCTAAACTAGCTCTGCCTTTAAATTTTTAATAATTTTGTAATCTCTCTTAATTTTGATTATTATTCTATTTAATTTTAAAAATGGATGTGTGGGGAACTTTCTCCCCAGGAAATCCCTAACTTTACCTACCTTTGCCTTGACCATGATTGAACTGATTCGTTTTCATTCGATTCGATTCCCGTTTGGGTAGTTGATACGAGCAGACGTGTTTTTCCCGTCTGCGCTTTTCTACTACTTTTTTGGAATGATGAGCGAAATGGAAGTCTCAACTGAGGGAATGGTCCTTCTGAGGACCATCAGGAAGTACCCTCCCTCGCCACCAGCAGTGGAAAGTAATGATAACAGTAAGGCTGAAAAAGTCTCCCCTGCGGGAATGTGCCACCAATTGAGTACGGCTTATAAAGAAATGGATGTTATCGACTCGATAGTGGCAAATTCGAAAAGGTCTGATCTCCAGCAAGACTACGTTCAAATGACTGAGACTCTGCTACAGAAGCGGAAGTTGCTGGAGGAGTGGGTAAGTCGTTTTCGCTGCCCTATTGAAAGTTGCAAATTGCATAATGGTACTCAGTGTGATGTAAATAATAGTTGTAAAATGTTGTAAATAGTAATTCTGTAAATACTGTTAAAAATGTAAAAACTGTCTCTGCTAATAACTCTAGCAAATTAAATGTAAATCTGAAACCTAAGACTAAGCGTAACGCTAGTCAATTAAGTAAGTACAAATGCTAATGAATCTGCGGAGTTCCGAACTCCAAACAAGAAATTAATTGCCAAGGCAAATTTTACCTTAAATAAGGCGCAAGCAAGTGACGATCTGGTAACAAAAAATCATTACCAAGCACTTAGCACTGACGCAGTAGTCGATGACGCAACGGTCACTGTTGTACGCAAAATGCCGCCAATAATGGTTAAACCTAAAGGTAACCTTAATGACATGCTGAAAGTGATTGACGATCAATTCAACGGGGACGTCTTCATAAAGCTAGCTGGTGAAATGCTGAAGATCTTCCCCAATACGGAAGATCAGCACAGAGAGATAACTTAAATTTTTGAACAAAAGCGGCATTAAATTTTTTGTAATTACACCGAAATTTCTTAGACCCCTAAAAGCGGTCATCAAAGGTCTTCATCGAGATACTAATCCGGAAGATATTAAAGCTGCCCTGGCAGACAAAGACTTTATCTCGGAAAAGGTAGTCCAACTTACCAGGACCCGAGATAAACAACCACTTCCTATCTTTCAAATTACTTTGACACGATCTAACAAGAACCAGGACATTTTTAAATTAAATCGTCTGATGTACTTAGCGGTTGTTGTGGAAAGATACAACAAAAAGCCAATCACGCTTCAATGCTTCAAATGTAATTATTTTCATCATAGCTCAAACAACTGAGGCTTCAAGGCACGATGCTTGAAATGCGGAGAAGAGCATTCCCATAAGGAATGCAAGATTTATGATAAGTTAGAGATACCTCAGTGTATCAACTGCGGCCAATCTGGTCACACGGTTGCTTGGAGAAGTTATTCGAAATTTCCGAAGATTAAGATTAATACCGCAAAATACGCAACCTTTCCCAAGTACACTCCTGCTCGACAGGTAAATCAAAATTTCTCCTATGCAGCTGCAGCTAAAAATCTGTCACCTCCACAACAACCAGGCAATCCAGGTAATGTCGGTAATATCAATAATGAAATAACCTCAAATCAACTGAGCCAACTGCAGGGCATTGCTAGCCAAGCCCAGTTTATTCAAAAATCCCTGCTTCTCATGAAGGAATTTGTTTCTATTTTTTCGGATTTAAAAGATATGGATGGACTTCTCCAACAAGTAAGAAGCACAGACAATAAAGCCGATAAATTGCAGGTCTTTGTAAATGGCATAGCATCCCAAACAACACAAAATGCTCCGTAATGACTCAGTTGATTTCTGGTCTTTGCATATGCTATTGGAATGCATGCAACCTCTGGTTTAAAATGATTGAATTCACTAACTTTGTTGATAACTATAATCCAGATATAGTACTGTTTCAGGAAATTAGCTGTCGTTGAATGTTTCGTATTATAACAGACACCACAATGTCCAATAACATCATTTCCAATTCAATAAAACACATTTTAAATCTGAAAGACTTTTCAGCCAAATGCTTCCAGTAAACATTAAGCATTTGCAGAAATATAACAATAGTGGTAGATAAAATAATAAGCATATATATATATATAATTTTAAGCTATGTCACATGAAGAGTACATGCAGTGCAGTACTACACCATGCAATGAAGTGTTAAAAATGTCAGCCATTTAGAATGATGCAGTACATAACATTGAGAGACAAGAACTTGCATTTACTTTTTAAAAAAAAGTTTGCAGTCCTGACTACACAATGCATTCTACAAGCATTCTATGCTTCCGGCATATTCAACTCAATTTTTACAATCAGTAGAACATTTCACAAAAGGAAATATTATTATCAAATTATATATTGAACATCTTTAATTATCCTCTTAAAAGGCATGTTAGATTAACTGTTGTTTGAAAGCATGTCCACAGCTGACAATGTTTACAAAGCTAGCCACCTTATCAATTATCTTTGATAGATGAAACTTTGATTGACAACTGAATAAGTTTTTTTTTTTTGTTGTTGTTGTTATGAATTGCTTTCTATTGTTTTCAAAAAGTGTTATCGCTTACATATTTATTGTTATAACTCAAAATCAAGACTATATCAGTTATATTTTTACTTTAAAGAATATTATAATTCGAAATATTAATCCGTGTACACTGATTATACAGACTCCTTTTATCTTCATATTTAAAGAGAAAATGAGTATAAAAATTTGAAAAGTTTTTTGGAAATTATGAAAATGAAAAAAACGAAGACAGACTTCCAGTCATTTGAAACAATTTTGCATACAATCAGTCCTCCATATCATATCAGAATGCATTTAAAATTTATAAATTCTTTAAATATCAGTACTCCATTTCAAATAAAGGCACATTTTTTCTACAATAATTATTCTATACCATATTTATATCCATTAATAAGTAATTTTTTTTTAAAAAAAAAGGGAGAAATTTTGATTTTTGAATTAAGCATTCATAACAAGTTCTGATATGAAATATTCTGGTACAATGGTATTCACAAATACTAAAATAACACAATGAATTGTATACTTAATTTAGAGGAATGATATATATATCATTTTCAGTTTAGAATAACGGTATAACAGAAAACAAATTAATATGGATTCAGCATATGGACTATAATGTAATAAGTGGTGTAATTTTAGATATACAATATAATCAACAATCTATGAATACCTCTAGATACAGCATGCAAATTTAAACTGTCGTGTTTTGAAAAAAATGCATTACAAACTTCTTTTAATGCCATTTTGTATTGGTTACAAATAAACTGCTGAAATTTTTCTGAAAAAAAGATTTGGGAAAAGAAA
>BPLQ01007990.1:0-13289 GCA_021605075.1 Caerostris darwini | reverse complement strand
ATTCACCACAACATTAAATGCCATGTCTTTAATAGTGTGGTAATGGAATCTTTAATTTAATGGAATCTTTGTGTGGTGTGGCACAGTGTGGTGAGAAGACTGTTTGGTTTGTGGACATTTCCTTTTACATCATCTTTTGTTGGTTAAGGTTAGGGTGTGACGCGTAGTGAAAGAGTATTTTATACTACTGTGCCCAAAAAGTAAGACCAATTTTTTTTTCAAAAACTCTTAATTTATTCTTCCAAATTTATTTCATCGCCTTCAAAGTAATCCCCTCCGGACACAATGCACTTAGGCCAACTTTTTTCCAATCCTCAATGCATGCTAAAAAGTCATCGGCAGGGATGGTCTTCAAAGCACGCGCCGATTCATGTTGAATCTCTTCAATCGACTCAAAACGGTGTCACCAGAGTGGTCTTCTGAATTTAGGGAACAGCCAGAAGTCGCACGGTGTGAATACGGTGGTTGTGGAACGATATGGGTTCCATTTTTGGCGAAAAACTCACGAAGAATCAATGCAGTGTGAGCTGGCGCGTTCAGTGTTTTCGGTACCAATCGATATTTGACGAGTTTGAGGTCCAAAATGGAATGGACCGATCCTTTTGAAATTCCAACATCATCAGCAGGGACTGTAATTGTAAATTGACGGTTTGCAAGCATCAAATCTTTAATTTTCTGGATGTGAATTTCGTCGGTTGATGTTGAGGGTCGACCAGAGGGCTCTTCGTCTTCAACGCGTTCTCTGCCTACTTTGAACTGTTTATACCACTTCTAAGCATTTCTTTCCTATATAGGAATGCTCACCGAATGACTTCTGCAACATTCTATACGTTTCCGCAAACAAAATTTAATGCCAGTTCTTTGCTCAGTGGATTCAGATATTTCAAAAATCGCCGGAATCAGTTTTAGCGTCTCCCAAAGCCAAGCGTAACTCAAACACTAATGAATATTTTGACGTCAAATTTCACACAGATGTCAGAGATAGTGCGAGCAACCTAACAAAATGAAAATCCATAAGCCCCAGGAATTTTAAATTGAAAATTGGTCTTACTTTTTGGACACAGTAGTAAATATCATATCTTTAATAATGTGGTAATGGAATCTCTAATTTAATGTGATCTTTGTTATACACTTTCGCTATTGGGACCAGAGTGGTGAAAGGACTTTTTTGGTTTGTGGACATTTCCTGTTACATCATGATTTGTTGATTAAGGTTAGGATGTGGCGCCTAGTGAAAAAGTATTTTATCCATCCATAAAATTTTTACGATCATTATGGAATATATTAATTTTATTCGAAGTTTATGAAATTTTGGAACAAATGTAGCGACATTTTTTCATATTACAGATAATATTTGCCGGCCAATTAATGCATTAAATTTCAGTGCATATCTTCAAATGCTAAACGCCTTGTATTCATAAAGCATTTCGGGTAGTTGTTCCAAAATATTGCACTAATAAATATTTTTACTTCCCGATGTTCGTAAAATTCAGTTCTACTGTGCATCATTGCCAAAAAAAACAGTGCTGTTTCTGCCTTTCGTCTAGCTACGAGACATGACTGTTTATGTGCACACATTCACATGTTACAATGGCGCGGAGATGAATGCAGAACATTTCCTCGTTTGCTCAGCGCTCTCTGAAATCAGTGTGTTTTCCAAATGCTAGGAGGTGAGCGACCCTCTGAATTGTTCGAAAGGTGATCCTGTTTTAAAGGTGTTAACTTCAATCTGTCCTAAATATTATCTATTCGATTTCTTTTTGTATATTTTTCTGTTTTTTTTTTTTTTTTCTTTTTCTTTGTGTGATCTATTGTATTTTTATGGTTTTCTGGATCTGTGCAAGGCATAAAGATAACGGTCTCTGCATTGCCAGTTGCATTAGAAATAAAAGAAACTTCCTGATATTCTAACTCACATTAATAAATATAAATAATAATATTTCACTTGTAAAATTTTTTTCTAAATCCTGCCTAACTTTTTTTGAATCACCACAAGATATCATGGTGTAGAAAATAAAATATTATGAGCTACGAAGTTAGTAAATAATTGTAGTTAGATTGTAAGTTACCTGAAAGAAATTTTTTGTTTTAATTTTGTAGGTCTATATTTATTTTATGTTTAAGAATTTCATGTGCATTATACCCGTAATTGTTTCATTAATACACTCATGCCCATAAATTAAGGATAAGGAAGTTCAGGCAAAGAAAGAGACAGAAGAAAAACAAATTTGACTTATTTGAAAAGTCTATTTATTAAACAAAAGGTAAAGAGCAAAAAAGATGCTATATGTTTGACATAATTAATAAAAATTGCGATTTTTACTCCCTGGAGCAAATTTCAAAAAAGAACCTTTTTACAAAAAACGGTATAACATGGCTAGTATGATGGTTAATATGGAGTATGTCTCCCGGACGATGCAATACAGGCCTTACAACGCCTAGGCATGCTGAGTATCAAATTATCAATCTGATCTTGGGGAATATTACACCACTCATCAAGCAATGCCCTCCGAAGTTCCGGTTGACAGGTGGGAGGGGGTTGACGGGCTGCAATTCGATTTAATTTATTTTAGAGTTCAATTTCTGTGTGATTCTGAATTATCCTTAATTTATGGACATGAGTGTACTTGCTGTAAAATTTATATGAAAATAAATCTTGAACTAAAATATCCTGCTTAAAAAAGGGTAAAAGGATATCGAGGTTTATGATAGATATTTATTATAAATTAAGAGTTTTGATGGCTGGTACATTATACACAGTAACAGTGTGCTATATAAACATATAGTCACACATAGATGATATAAATGGTATCACACATAGATGAAAGAAAAGTATTTTAATGAGTATTTTCGTACAAAACAATAATGTGTAAATCTTTAACAGAACATCCATTTTAATAGAACATATGGTTCCTTTGAACGATCAGTAACGCCGAACACCTATTAGACATGGAATCTATCATATTATTAATGAAGGACAAAGGTATTCCATCCCTTCTTCTTTGGAGATATTAATTCCATGCTGTAATAGCAGAATGCGGATGCAGTATGATACAGCCCTCGTGTTAGCTAATTGGCTAGCGCTCTGTCCTTTGGTACCACAGCCTTCAGATTCGAATCCTGGCTGTGGCAACATGGATGTTTGTTAGCGGCTAGGAATCCACGTTAAATTGCAGCTCCCGGTCTAATCAGCCTAAAGTGTGCGCAAAATGATCGTAGAGCAACAAAATCAAACAAAACCTATGCGATTGAGTGCGGTATGTTGCAATAAATTAAATTAAACATGGCCCGACTCGTGGCTCAATGGTAACATGCGAGCATGATGAGCATTTGGGCTGAGGTTCAATCAGCTGGCGGCTTTGTTATAGATACTGTTTCAAAAAACGAAGGTACTTAATGGCGTTTAGGATGTTCAGTATCTTGCCTCGTTAATCAGACTAACTGGTCGGTGTTTTCCGGGTTTTCTCATATACGATTCACCAAATGTCGTGGTAGTTCCCCTAAAATCCTCCCGGAAGATACCGCTCTCTTTCTTCAGCGACACGGAGCCAAGTCGGACTTCTGCCTACTGGTGCTAAATCACTTTTTTTTTCTAAGGCAACTGGCAATACAGAGACAGTTAATCTTTATGCCATAAGCAAGGGCTGCACAGACGTTACTCATTTAACACAACCCAGGGGGCACGTGTAGCTTGAAGATAGACTATGAACGCGAATTTTGAGCAGCGCATTTTGCTAAAATAAAAAAAAATTTACTTATTTCTTGTTTGTTTTACGAAAAATAAGTTGTTGTAGCCATCCTTTCTCTGACATACTGGCAGCGGCCGGGCGATCGTAAGTTGCAGAAAAAGTTTATTTTCAGCAACTTTTAACTAAACCTAGCCTTTTTGATGCAAATGTAAGCAAAAATGTTTAATATTAATAATATTAGTTTTATTTGGGATTACCAATGATATAATAAATTATTTTCTAACACATTGCAATTTAATTAATGGGAATAACATCAGCGTGTGTGAAAATTTTTATTACTAAAATTTCTGTTCTTTATAATGCATTTTATTAGTTAATGTACTCATAGAGAAACTCATATATTATCACTATTTAGTTAAAATACATGTATTACTATATATATTTTTGATCATTTTTCTTAATATAACTGAATTATTTTGATTTTGTTTAACGACCAATAGCCCCATGGTGGGTCAAAGCCGTCTGCTTACTGGTAGATTTCAAGACAGGAGATGTTTTTCTTTTTACGGGATAACAACCCTACCCCTTAAAAAGAAAAACATCTCCTGTCTCGAAATCTACCAGTATAGGTCGTATTAGATCGGTATATAGATCGGTCATATTAGATCGGGACTTACGGTTTACAGTGGATTCCATACCACTACAATATCACCACCGAGACCCGAACCCGAAACCTATAGCACCGAGCACCAGAGCGCTAGTCACTGGGCCATCAGGTCCTGAGAGAAGAGTTCATAGCCTTAATTTTGCCAGTAAGAGTGGTCCAAAACCTATTCGTCTTACTGATAAAAATAATCCATTGAGCCTAAGAGATTAAGAACTCCTACACCAGAGAGAAAAGGAAATAATGTCTTCTCTGCACTCTTTTCATTAGAGAAAAGTATGAAAACTCTAATTGGGCAACCCAGTTACAAATATGAAACCTTCTACTCAGGCCTGGATTTAGATGAAAAGAGGCCCTAGGCTATTCCCCTCATGAGCCCCTTTCACCTCCCATTTTTAAGTTTGTAAATTACGTGAAAGATAATAAAATACACCATTACTGTGATATATATCTCAATATGTTAAACGAAACACGTTGTGATTGGTACTAACCTTTATAAAAAATGTGGCACAAAAAGAAAAAGTCGAGTACGCTTATTTGGACATTTATTCTCAGCACCCTATATAGTACTTGTAGCAATAGCTAATCAAACATAACACACAACATTTACAAAGAAACAAAATTCAAATAATAAAAATCTTTGACTACGAAAATAAAATATGCAATAAAATTTATCCTATTTTCTATCGAATTAAATTAAATATATTCAATAGATTGAAGATTAAAGCAAATTCAATTCAGATAAATTTATTTCATAATAATTCGCATTTAAAGTTCCAATCTACACCAATCTGTACTTTATTTATGCAAGAACAAACCAGAACTTACTAGCATAAGGCACGTCAATATTTGCCATAGCAATCTGTGAACGTATGAACTATACTTTGATGCAATCTAGTATATACAAACGAACAGACCCAATGAGCCGAACGCGTTGATCTTAACCAATACATTTTTATGATTGTTTATTAGTCATGTGTATTTCTCATTTTCGATTCAGTGTTTTAGCGTTTACTGTTTTTAGAATAGTTTAATTCTAATTTTGCTAAGAATTTGAATGTAGGCCCCTCTTGATCTTGAGGCCCTAGGCTGAAGCCTAGTTAGCCTATAGGAAAATCCGGCCCTGCTTCTACTACAGTCTTCGTCGAATCAATTTACTTTTCAAACCAGAGTCCCAACTCATGCTAACAGTAGATAACAAACTTCCGTCTTCTCAACGTAAGTCAAACATCACTACCACTATTTGGCCATGAATGATTCTTTTATATTTCAAAAGCATAATTCTTGTTAAACTGAAACATAATTTTCTAAGCTGTTTAAGCATCTGTACGCAATTAAGAGTAAGTTTGAAAAGTTTAACAAAAAGTGATTTTTTGCATTTTATTTTAGTTCGGTTCGTCGCTCTACGGTCATTTTGTGCACATTTTAGGCTAATTTGGCTGGCCGAGGCCGTTTTTCTGCCAGATTTTAAGACATGATATGCTACTTTAGGTCTTTTTACAGAGATAGGGTTGAGTGCGCAACACCCAACAGTCATATTATATCGGGACCTACGGTTTAAGGTGTATTAAGAATCGCCAACAAAATCCATGCCACCGATATGATTCGAACCTGAAGCCTGTGGTACGAAATGACAGTGCACTAGCCAATTGGCCATCAGGTTGCTGCGTTTAATGCTGAAATTTCCATCCCCGGTGTTAATCCTCTTACTAAGCACAATTTCAAATAATGAAATGAGAAGTTTTCATGATAGAAATAAATGTTTTCATTCCTTGTAACTGAAGAATCAAAGCCAGCAATAAGTTAGTTGGTGAATCATTTACTAGACGTTTTTAAATCTTGTTGAAAGATATCAAGTAGTGACATTGAGATATTTGCCCTAAAGATATGGGATGCAATTATGGCCATGATGGTGCCGTAGAAAATTTTTAATTAGAGAATATCTGCTTTATCTCTATGAAGCAGATATTCTTTTATTAAAAATGTTCTATGACATCTGCTTTATCTTTATCTCTGAAATAATTTGGTGGGATCTTAGCACCCTCAGATAAAAAACACACCACTATTTCGAAACTCGGAAGTCTGTCCCTTTAATTACTGCCAAGCGTGGGAGGGAGGGGGTGTGATGTCTCATCAGTCACCTGCTGAATGTCATTGATTTCGTTCGTTTGGCAGCAGGGATTCGTCAAGCGCAACTGGATGTCAAAACAGAGGACGTTGCCAAACGAAAAACCTTGTGACAGAATTCAGCCGTTATTTTAATTAATTGGGATCGAATGTTTTTTATTTGGAACATTTTTTTATCCTTGTATGAGGAAGTAATAAGAAAAGAGAATATTTTCATATGATGTAGCAGGAATTAAAGACATAGACCAGTGGTTCTCAAATTCTTTGATCATTTAAAAACCTACAAATACGCAAATTTCTGACAAATAAGCATACGCCACTAACGCTTCAGAGTTTTATATCCAGATGATCAACCCCATAGACTATTACTTACAGACGGCGGAGTCTGAGAGGCTGCAATTGAAATTTTTTAACATTTAAAATCACATAGAAGCTACTCTCTCCTAGTTACCAAAAAATGGAAGTTACTATTCCTAATTTCTCAATCTTCTTTAGACGGCCTGATGGGCAATTGGCTAGCACTCTGGCAATTGGTAAAACAGGCTTCAGGTTCGAATATTGGTGGTGGCATGAAGGCTTGTTAGTGGTTCGGAATCAACGATAAACTGTAGGTACCTGTTAAATTAGCCCGAAGTGAGTACAAAATGACAGTGGAGTGACAAACCAAATCAAATCAACCTTTTTTGGTACATTATTGCTGTTTGGCGCTTTTTATGTGGAGAAAGAAGAAAAAATGTAAATGAATCTGAATGGTTAGCTGTATGTAGTAAAACTTTTTTTTGAATAAGAAAAAGAGTAACTTTTTTATTTTTATATCTGGGCATATATTTCTCTGAAATACTACAGGAAATCTTTTAAGGTGCATTACTGATGCCCACTCACCCTTTGAGAACCACTGACGTACACAGATTCATGGTAGAAGAAAAAAATTATAGAACTTTATATTGGGAAACATAGGGCCTGAATGGCCGAGTGGCTAGCGCTCTGTACCGCAGGTTTCGGGTTCGAGTCCCGGCGGTGCCATGGTTGTTTGTAGTGGTTCGGAACCCACTTTAAAAAAAGTAGGTAACGGTCTAATAGGAGCGTAGCGGGGGCATTGTTACTCCGCGTCCGTAGCTTATCTTCGAGTTACACGCACCCCCTGGATCATGCAAAGTGAGTACGTCTGTGTAGCACTTGCCTTAAGGCATCCAAGACGTCTGTGTTTGCCAGCTGCATTAGAAAGAAAGAAAGAAAAAAAAATAATGGGAAACATTGCCAATAAGGTTGGTGGGCAATACATTCGACTTCCAAGTATAAGGAGCTTGATTCAAAACTTCTGACAGTAAATAAACTTATATTGAACTGCACTGCTATAGCACGATAAGTTAAACCTCCATTTCTGAGCCTAATAATCGTGTTTTTAACACTAACGTCCAACTCCTTCGATTTCGAAGTCATTTTACTGCAGTAATCGCAAAATAATGCATAGACACTTTAGGAGTAGTTTTGCAGACTTTATACCGGTAGAGTTTCTTATCAGTCGAAACACGTGACTTCAATGTAACAAAATTTGCATAGCGGTTAAAACTTTAGCAATACTTTTTTGACATGCAAATTTTCGTTTTTGAAAGAAAAAATTAAAATAAAATTTTTACTATTTTTATACATCTAAGATGTCTTGTATTTAATTACGACAGCTAAAATTGCATAACATTTTGTTTATTTGACAATATGAATAAATTAAGGCAATTGCCAATACTTTTTTTACCCACTGTATGATCCCGAACTCAGTGTTTCAGTATTCTAGGGAATGGTCAAGATATATCCGTAGGCCTAAAAGTTCTTACATTGTTTTGAAGGAGGAGGATACGAATCCCTTCCCCCTCCCTATCTAGTGGGAATTCAATTCTAGCAAAATGCGAATGCAGAGTAAAATGCTGTACTTCCTAATTCGAATTGAATCTGTTCCAAATTAATGGTGAATGAACTAGGTCAACAACATTAATAATGAAATTTTATTTATTTATTTATTCATTGATTTCATTAAATCATTCCGAAAGATCATCAGTCCTCAGGAAAAAAAAAATTATTCTTTTGATCCCATAAAGATCTCTTTAGCATAAATTATCTGAATCCACATGGAACTATTCTGAACAAGACGTGATTTTAAAGTTTCTTTTAAAGGATATGCACACATAAGAAAATAAATTAAGTCCATTTTGGCTGTTGAAACTGAACTGTGGTTTGTTTGTTTTTATCCTACTTGTTAGACAGCAACATCTAGACCAAGTAAACGAATCCGTGTGGTCTCATGGAAGGAGCGAAAGGAAGGGGCAACTTCTGTTGTGATGGAGCGCCCATAGGTAGAAGTCTGACTCGGCTCCATGAAGGAGGGCAGTGCCGGGAGGACCTTTAGAGGGAATTACCCCGCATTTGTGTATTGTATGAGTGGAAAACCGGAAAACTAACACCAAGTAGTTTGACTAACGAGGCAAAATGTTGAACATTACATACGCTATCGAGTCTCCTCGTTTACTGAACTCTGGTATCATAAGTATCGGCATAACATAATTTTTATTGTGATTACTGGCTCGATTTTGTCAATTTAGGGCCTGTCGCATAAATCTTATTGCGTCCGATATTTTTTCACCTATATATATATATTTATTAATTATTAGTTTATTGTAACAATAAAAAAACCTAAAATAATCTTGCGTTGATGATGGTAAAGATCCTTTTTTCCTCCCTCCTGCAAGTATATTGACTTTTCAAAAAGCAGTTTCAGAATAATTTAATCTCGGCCATTTAGATGCAAATATTTGTTTAGCATATGTCGGGAATATATCTAAGCATATGTCCATTGTTAATTGAATTTAGCATGTGTCTGGAATATGTGTAAGCATATGTCTGTTAATTGAATTTAGCATTTGTCTATTGTTAATTGAATTTAGCATATGTCTACTGTTAATTGAATTCAACATATGTCTATTATTAGTTGAATTTAGCATATGTCTATTGTTAATTGAATTTAGCATATGTCTGTTAATTTATCAAATGTCTGTAGTTAATTGAATTTAGAATATGTATGGAATATGTCTAAGCATATGTCTGTTAATTTATAGCATATGCCTAATTATTAATGCATATTCTATCCATATTTCTTTAATTGATTGGATATGATTAAACGTCCTTTTTAAAAAGCATTACAATTAAAAGTTGTACTGTGTCACAATACTTAGAAAACTCCAACTTGAGGGACAGGTGACGATTTTAGGGAAAAATCTCCTTACAATGAAGTCACGTGATTGTCACGTGACGTGTCGAAAATTTCATAATTGTTTTATTTTAATTACAATTAATTTTTAACCAGGCAAAGGATCAGAATAAAAACATGTTTTACACAAAAAAAAATCAGATTTTTTTTCAGATAATAATAATATTAAGGAAAAAACTTTTCCTTGAAAGGAATTGAAAATATTATTGTTGTTTTTGTTACCTATGGCTTTAATGGAACTCAATCCATACACATTTGGCCACTTACCATAGAAAACAAAAAGAATATATAAACAAATAAAAATTACAAAGAGAAAAGATCATGCATTCTTAACAAAAATGACAAAAAAAAAAAAAAAAAAAACAGTTTAAAATAAGTTAAATGTTCTAAGGATACAAATTTAATAAACTAAAAGCACTCTAATAAAAGGTGTGATCAGGATATGTTTTCTCTGGCACTCCAGTTAAGAATACACAAATCACCTTTCTGTTCACCTTCTGTTCTAAGTCCAGTCTCGATGATGGGACTTATTCAATTTTTCTGTCTTACATATAACACATATATCAGAGCTCACAATCTCTAATGCTACCAGATGTTCGACCAGACAGTCGTGTCCAGTTCTTAATCTAAAATTGGCATCAGCCTATTTACGAGTTTTCCATTAAATATTTTCAAGGATATCGCTGGAACGGTATATAAGTTGAAATGCTGCAGCACCGTCTGGTGGCAAGTAACAATAAAGTGGATAGCGCGAACCTATTTTTCTACTACTACTACTCGAATACATACTATCACCAATTTTTATAGCGATTGGTTGAACGGTATAGAAGTTGATATAATGCATCACCATCTTGTGGCGAGTTACAACAAAGGGGATAGCATGAAAACATTCTCCATGTTTTGTCAAATTCACAAAAAATTTCATCAAAATTGATCCAGCCGCTTAGAAGGAACTCAGCTCAGTTTTCAATGACAAACACATGTACAGAAGAATTATATATATAAAGATATATCGATTGCAGCGCCACCTACTGGGTCCGACTGTGAATCTAAACCATCCAGGGACCCACTCAAACACACACAAAAAAATTTATCAAAATCGGTCAAGCCGTTTAGATATGACTGAAAATATTTATTACAAATAATTATCCTATTTTTGGCAACATTTATCTTTGAGATTAATTTATATTTCATGAATATATCTGTCTTGTTATAAATTTCTAATTTTCTTATAGAGATAAAAATATTAAAATAAAAAATAAATAAATAAATGTCACTCACTACTGTGACTTGCATTAAATTTTACCTTCTTTCAATAACAGATTCCATTTAACTATACTGTTAACATCAGAAGGAAATTTGAAAAAAAAAATATAAGCTAAATTTGTAAAAGGAAACAAATTTTTAAATAAAAAAAAATAGCTGTAGAAAATTCAAGAAAAGTAAGAAAAATTCAAGACAAAAAAAGGGGAAAATGATAATGTATCATAAATAGCAAAAAGGAAGTAATTATCTTAAATATGTAATAAAATAACTGGTTTTGAAAGCACTTTTCGGCGACTTTGAGTAGATAAAAATATGTTTTTTGTTTCTACTTAAATCTAATTGATTCAACTGTGGAAAAAAGAATCTCTATATAAAAAAAAACTTGTTCAACTACTATTTTAATTAAATAATTCAGTAAACACCATCATTATGATAATGAGCAGTTTAAAACAATTGTGATTAATAAATTTTACAGCATTTATCGTAAGCATTGATTAATAGCACGCCTCGATAATTAATTAAGAATGAAAATAAAAATTATGAATAGAATTTATAGGTTTTTTTTTTATATATAAATAGAGATTTTTAAAATATTTTAAATAATGTTTCGTCATTGGTTTCGTAGAAAAGAACCATAACTATTTTTAAAAAGTTTGAAATATTATGAAGTATGTAAGTTAAGAATGAAAATATTTCTTTTTTAATTGACAAATATTTTTCAAATGTTAGCACTTAATATGAGATTCTTTTATTACATAGTTTGTCGTCTTGTTTACATGATTACATAAATAAATAAATAATATTCCGGAAAATTTTGAATCTTTAAAAAGTTGAAAAAGAAATTAGCTCTTGGGGTTTTGTAACTAAATTTCTAAAATTAAAGGATGAGTATGAATAATGAATGAGGAAAAATGAAACGGTAAAGAATAATGATGAAATGAACAAATTGAATGATGATATAATGATGAATGAATGAAGAAATAAGGACGAGTGAATGATGAAATTGCAACTTTAAGCCCTAAATATTGTTTTGATTAATATACTATATATTCGTTTGATTAATATATATATATTGTTTGTGAATATTTTTATAAACACTTAGTCTCAGATTCTTTCATGAAATTATTTGCCGTCATATATTCCTGATTACATAAAGAAATATTGATACCGAAAAATTTTGAATCATTTCAAAATTTTAAAAAAGAAATTAGCTCTTTGGAGTTTGATGACTACATATCTAAAATGAAATTATGAATATGAATATGAATGATGACTTGTGCAACTGAAAAGAATAAATGATGAAATGAATGAATGAATGACGAAATAAAAATGAATGAATGAACGAATGAATGATGAAATGGCAATTTTAAGTTCTAAATATTGTTTCGGTTAATATAAATACTGTTTCTAAATATTTCTATAAATACTTAATCTCAGATTCTTTTATAAAATGGTTTGTCATTCTTCTTCCATGATTACATAAAGAAATATTGATTACGAACCATTTAAAAATTTAAAACAAATCAACTCTTAGTTTGATGACTAAATATCTAAAATGAAATGATGAACATGAAATTTAAAACTGTAAAGATTAACTATGAAACAAATAAATGAATGATGAAATAATGATGAATCAACGATAGAATAATGATCAATGAATAATAGAATACTAATGAATGAATGATAGAATAATGACGAACGAATGATGAAATTGTAATTTTGAATCCTAAATAGTGTTTTGATTAATATAAATACTGCTAGTAAATATTTCTATAAGCACTTACTCTCAATTTCTTTTATGAAATGGTTTGTCATTATTCTGTTTCCATGATTACATAAAGAAATATTGATTACGGAATATTTTGAATCATTTAAAAATTTCCAAAAAAATCAACTCTTAGTTTGATGGATAAATATAAATATGAATGATGAAATGTATAAAATGAATAAAAAATAATATATAAATGTATAAATATAAATGTATGTATATATATATATATGAGCGAATAAATGACGGAATAAGGAGGAATTTGTCGTCCTATTTCAATGATTACATAAAGAAATATTGATTACGGGACATTTTGAATCATTTAAAAAGTTAAAAAGAAATTAGGTCTACATATCTAAAATGAGATGATGAATATGAATATGAACGATAACATGCGCAACTGTAAAGAATAAATGAGGAAATTAACAAATAAATTATGAATTAATGATGAAATTGTAATTTTAATTCCTTAATATTGTTTTAATTAATATAAATATTGTTTCTAAATATTTCTATAAA
>BPLQ01007989.1:8729-43621 GCA_021605075.1 Caerostris darwini | reverse complement strand
GGCAAATTAATTAAAAATGTGAGCCTTATAGCATCACAACTAATCATCCGGAAGATGCATGAAGGATTAACAGTTTATCTTATGCTTGAAAAAAATGAAATTCTAAAAACGTGCATGTGTAAAATGAAAATATCGCAAAAGAGATACGTAAATAAGAAGATATTCTGAGAGACAATGTGTCAAAGAAGGGTAATTCTTAGGGGACGTATGTAAAAAAGGGGAGGAAGAAATTTTATTTCTAGAGCATAATTACACTTTGAATACGATTATGACTAATCACTTTGATTGTTACCATGCATTGCTTATGAGTTTGCACATTATGATCAATAACAGCATGACTCAGTAATTAAAAATAGAAGTAGATCTAATAGAGTTAGGATGGTTGAATTAATAGATCATACTACATTTAGATGGAAATCATTTTATCTGCCCATGATGTCTGCCTAAATTTGAATCATAGAAAAGCATGTTGACCAGGAGCTAATGATCGTTTTAGTGAGAAGAAAGAATTTAAGGCCAGAATAGTAGTGATAGAAAATCACATAATACCTGATCCGCCGCTGACCTAAAGAATACAATTGAAAGCAAGGACCTTTGATAGATAACTCAAAATACAAAGTCAGATTACGATGCCTATAGTAGGCTCGTCTGAATATAACAATAAGCCTAACTTCTTTACAATACGTCTTTACTTCACCATTGTCCTAAAACCTGTTGTGTTTCTCTTCTTTTCCTATTACATCGGTATTACATTTTAACAGGATTATGCAAGTCTCCACCAGATAAATTCACTTGGGTCTCCAGGTAAATTCGTGTTCACGTTAATTCACTAGATAAATTCACGTTACCGGTCAACTTAGTACATATAATATACTTGCCTGAATTGTTGAATAGTTATAACTATCTAAATAGGGCACATCCAGCCATGATCCTCGTTAATTTAATTCGTTATTTGGAGAAAGTGTGAAAAAAAGTCATACAATCGGGCTGCTTTCAAAACTTATGAAACAGTAGCAAGTTAGATAACATTGTGAATAATAAAGATTTTTGTACTTACACACTTTTAATTTTTACATAGATGTACCTCTTGAATAAAATATTCCATTTATCTGAAAAGGAGGGAACTGGTCTAATTTCGTCAAGTGATGCCGATTCACAAGCTGATATAGTATCTTTGTAAGGTAAGGATAGGACTCATATGTAATATAGAATGTCCTTGCATTAGGATTGGGGCCCCTTAAGACACACCTGATGTCAATATGTTCTAAATTGAGGTAACAAAGTTGAGTAGTAGTCCTGTAGTTCCATGTAGTAGTCCTCCTCCCATAGGTAATGGGAGGTAATGATGATTATGCTTTATTTCTGGTATATTAATGGTGTACGGACTCAGCTTGAAGTGCCTCACATTTAAAAAATACCCAAAGTCACATGTTTCATCAATCGAATTTCGTCTTATTCGTATAAATCCTTAAAGAGTTTTCTTTGTGTAAGATTTTCTAAAGACTAACTTATATTTTAATATTATTTCTATAAAAAGTGAGTAATTTATTAAAAAAAAAATATTCTTTATTTTTCTCACTAATATAAGTTAATAATTGTTAATTTCCAATACGTATAACGAATGATAAAATTAACTGAACAATAAAAATTGCAAGATCAATTGAAGTTTTACTATACTAAGTATATTTAAGGACATAAAAAATTATATATATAGAATTATCTATAAATATACTTTTTATAATTTTTCACACATACTACAAAAACAACAAAATTAAGAAAATTAATTTTTTGTATTTATACTTAAATAAATCTAACGGTTTTTTTTTAAGAACGACATATAAATATCGAAGAACAAAATATAACCACAATACATATTTTAGAGTTTTTCATAAAAAAATTCCTCTGTGAATATAAATAATAAGATATATAAAATGTTGTCGCATTAATATTTATTCACAATAAATAATTTTTTTTTCCAAATAGAGCGTTTTCTTCCAAGATATATTTTATTTATTTGTAAAAGAATTAAAATTTAATTATAATTAATATTTTTTCATCGCAGTAAATACATACGAATCATATATAATATCTTTATTTTCTAGTTTTATAAATGAAAATGAAAAATTGAGTTTAAATCTCCCTGTCTTTTTGTACAACATTGAAACAAAAGAGTATATATTACTTTTCACACTTGATGGAAATATTTTAGTCACATTTTTTTTTTTTTTTATAATGGACTATATTTTTATGTAAAGAAAAAAGCTTGTATTTTCTCAAAAATGTTTTATTCATTTTATCGTAAGTAGAAGTACAAATTACTTCTACCGAATTTATTGATAAATTTATTAAATAAAAATATATCTTTCTAGAAGTACTTTATTCAATTCCTTCTATTAGCTCATACTCTCCCTATATATATCTTGTTCAAATTTTCAGTTGTTAGTAAAATACGTTTTATTCATCCACTCAAGTTCAAATACATTTTTTGAACTTGTAGTGGATGACACTGGATGTTAATACAGATTTTTCAAATATTAATTCATTCATTAAATTTAATAATTAATTTTAGTTTTTTTTAGATTTAAGTTGCATATATCTACTAATAGATGGCGCCAGATAAACTTAAAAAACTCAATGGAAAATTATTTATAAGGGACTTTCTGCAATAGAGTGAAAAAAAGTAGGAATTGACTTATTATTTTTTTTTTTTATATTAATTGTTAATAGTTATTGAAACATTTCGCCGTAGATTGAATTCCTGGTCTTTAAACGTCATACTGCAGAAATTTAGCAATATATATGTATATATAAATTTAAATTTTTATAATTAACGATAAAAAATAGTTTGTTTTCTGCTGATAAAAATACGTCTTAATGGAATTTATGAATCCATAACATTATTATCAAAATATGAAATCCAATTAAAAAAATATAGTAAGTATTTATTTTGCTTCAATCGAGCAATTTGTTCCATTGTAGCACTTGAAAAAGTAGCAAAAAATTGTTTTTTCATTATATTTTTTAATTCAAAATATGTCTGATATTCCGAAAGTTAAAATTTTATAAAACTTAGAAATATCCGTATGTGATGTGCACCGAACTGTCAAAATATTAAATTTGCCAGTGTGATTAATATTTAGAAAAAAAAATTAAAGAATAACCAAATGAAAATAATATATATTAAAATGACCTAATTTAGAAGTTAAGAACAATGCATCTATAATGCATGGGTGCGTGACATTACAACATGTGAATAATTAAGCATTTATTGGACATTAGTAAATGACTAATTGGTTAGGAACAAGTACTGTCAGCTGTCCCCAATACGTAATAGTCATCATCAATATAAAGCAGTCGCAAACATGTGAATTATTTAGATAAATACAAGGTATTGTTAGGTAGCACAGAAATAGTCGCGGAAGAAAATCCCGCTAATGTTAACAGGTCAATCTCAGAATACAAAGTTTTAGATAAATATATTTTTTAAAAAATAAATACTAGTATTTTTTTGAACGTACATGTGTCTCATGTGCCATCTCATCTGATTTTTTTTTTTTTGAGTTGCTAAATATATTTATTGTCATGTGTTAACATGATGTTGTCCTGGTTGGGGTTCATGGCGTTATCCAAAAACAAGTAATAATAAAAAAAAAAAAAAAAAAAAAAAAATAAAGTCAATTCCTATTTTTTTTTCACTGTATTGCAGAAAGTCCTTTATAAATAATTTTCATTCATTTTTAAGTTTATCTGGCGCCATCTATTGGTAGATTTATGCAACTTAAATATAAAAAAATCTATAATTTATTAATTAAATTTAACGAATGAATTGATATTTGGAAAAACTGCATTAACATCAAGTGTCATCCACTACAAGTCAAAAAAAAAATGTGCTTGGACTTGAATGGGTGAATAAAAAGTATTTTATTAACGACTGAAAATTTGAACAACATATATATTGGGAGAGTGTGAGCTAATAGAAGGAATTGAATAATTGCCAAGCAAATAAAACTACAGTGCAAATTTTGGCGGAAGATGCTACTTTGGGCTCCTTAACTCATGAAATGCTTCATGCATAACGTTAGTCTTCAGGAATTTTCTGTGGAATTTCGGTTTTGCTTGAAGTGATTTGTAGTATGAATTTTAATCATTTTTCATGTTTTGGGTTGGTTTTAAACATTTGTGTTTAAAATGTTTAAAAAAATGCATTGGAAATAATAAACAAGTAATTATTTCCAATGCCTATAAGTACTCGTATGGCGTTGATAGATTCCTTCTTCTTGAAGTTTCATATTTATCACTTTTGGCATTTCCCCGTGTCTATTGAGCTGTATAGTGCTTCTAATTGTATTTGGAATACTTCATTCTTCATTTATGCCTAGAATATTCAAACTTTGATATGTTCGTTTCGATATTGAACGTGATAACGTTTCTTATAGAATTGCGAATACTTTATTCTTCATTTACAAGTACATTTATCTTACTTTTGTATACTCTTTTAGAGATTCTTGAACAATTCATTCTTTATGAAGTTCTTGATCTATTCAACATTGCTATATTCATGTGGCTGTTGAATTTGGTCTTTCTTATAATATTCCAATCGATAGCTTCATATATCTCGTGCATTATTAAATATTGGCATATTACTGAGTTTATTCATCCGTTTTCGAATGTCACACATAATAAGTTGAAACTTGCCGAGTAGATTTCAGCCTTTTTTTATGTCTTCCTTACTAAAAAGACTATTAGCAGTTAAGTTTTGTATTAAGTTATCAATTTGAAATTACCAGATATTAAATATCCAAATATTACCAAGCTTATTCATTCTCATTGGAAATCGTTCGTTCATTTGTGAGAAATTATCTTACTAGGGAATTAGAGATCCGTAAAATTATTTGGCTTAAATAACCATAAGCTGCTTTCGATACTGCTTTAATTGTGTTCATTATCTGTAGCACTTTCATTATGAGTATGGGTTTTAGAATTCCTAGATGCGATTATTGATAATTGCTGTTAATTAATTTATTATTGATTTGTCGATGAGATTATTTTCTATTAGAATTAGTGAATCTTCTATCTATTATTAGAAGTAGTATGTATATGATAGCACATTCAGTTACGTTATGTTTGTGGCATGACAGATAATTTGCTATAATAGGCAGGTACAATTACAATTGGTGTGGATCAATACAAACACTGATTCGAAAATGTGCAGTAACACTTTCAGTTATACTAAATACGATGCTTAAGTGAAAAATAATCAATTATTTTATTAAATACTAAAATTAAATTTCAATCGCCTCAAAATGTTCAAATTCTCAAACTTTAGATTCAATAAAATATAAATAAAAATACATAAGCGATTAAAAATGCATGAAATGAAAAATTTTAATAATTTTACTGGATAATATATAGAATTATTACTCAGTAAAATTATTATAATTTTTATGTAGATATAGTTATAATAATTTTACTGACTTCTGCGAAATTCTTTAGAAGTTTTGCAGACATCAATAAAATTTACAAAAGAAAAGATAGTTGAAAGGAAAATGTAGTAAGTAAACGAAAACTAAAAATAGTAAAACAACTGCTAAAACAAAGAATAACATATTGTAACGATATTTCACCCAAAGGCAACATACATGAAGACAGATCGTTCTCTAGAAGTATCGAATTTTGATAAAATTTTTGGTTTGCCACCCTTCAATAAATCATCTGAGTTGTTCGATAATGGCTAACTTTTCGCTTACAAAAATGAAGTAACACACCATTCAATACACTCAAATATCGATAGATATCGATATAAAGAAGGTTCGTTGTTGATAACAGTTAAGAGATTCTATTTTATTTTCCTTAAAATTTAATCATAATTATATGGCAAAAATTTTATATTTGTAGATATTCATTCTGTATTCCAATGATTTTATATATATAATATCAAATATTGCAAGAAAATAACTTTTTCAGTTTTGTGTGTGAAAAAAAAATTGGTTTTTATAGATACCATATGGCCTAATAACAAATAAAAAATTATCATGGTTGTTACTATCTAAGAAATTATAATTTATTTTTCTTTTTTTTCATACAAATAAATCAAAGTTTAGGATGTATAGATCCATATACATTTATGATCCAGGAAGGAGTTATATGTGAAAGAAATTTGCATGCAAATAAGTTTCAATCCAAAGTGCAAATAATTCAGATCTAACAGCCAATGGAAAAAGTAATTGACACCATTCAGAGCATCGTAAGTCAATATGTGAAGGTATACAAAAGAGAAGATATTCCATTTCTAAGGCAAAATTTCTATTTATTTTTTATTCAATTCACTTTAATATTTTTTCACTGACTTTTAAGTTGGCTCATAATATGAGCTATGATATAAATATATAGATACCGTTTGTTAGAAATTGTGCTATTCGGCTAAAGGAAGCTGAATGGTTATATTGAAGGAACATTTGATATCTAAATCAAAGGCCACTGCCTGCCGACGATGTTGATAAGTAATGACGATTGAAACAGACAGAACTGTGAGCAGAGCGTCCCTTATAGTGCTAGATTTCTCATTGTCTGCCAACTTAAGTGTAATCGTAACAATAATGTCAGCAAGGACTATAAATATGATAATCAGAGAACGAGGTCATAACTCATAGCAGCCGTTCCATCTCATCTCTTATTGAAAATGAAGATGTTGTTGAAATATATATGTTGGATATATGTATGTTGTTGGAATATATATGTTTGAAATATTGCCGGACTATTTTAGGTTAAATTTACTTGACTGAAGTAGACCAGTTTTCAGTGATGAATACAGCTTCAGTGCCAGCGATCGATTACCCGTGAAAATGTGCCTGGAAATGTCCAGGTGGATACTAACTTTGTCCGTTCAACTTTTGTCCTTCCAGACAACCGAGATTTATGGCCTCGGCTGCATTTTTATTTTATAGACGCACCACCATAGTTTCTTGTCCATGATACTTTTTAGCCTGACTGTACGTGAACGATATATTCTCCACTTTTATGGCACCCCATTCTTATATTTCCACATACCAGAATGGATTTTTTATCGCTTTTAAATTGCATCCATGGTCGCCACATATTTTCTCGCAAGCTAGATCCCCATGCCACTCCCCATTAAATTCCTTTCTTGGCTTGATCAGCAAGATCTTTCTTCGTTCCTAAATATCACCTTTTAATTTCCATAAAAAAGAGGGTTGAAAAGAAACTAACCCTCTTTTAACCGTCGACTATATGGAAATGGAGAAAAATTATGCAAAAAAATCATATCATGCGGATCAAAAAAATTATGCGGATTTACGGCTCTTTTGATTGATTCACTATTTTAACAAAATCGCCGCAAAGAAATATTAACTTTTTTGATAATTTAATCGTTTCTTTTTTTACTTTGGTATATCTTTTTTTATCTATTTATAAATGTGGAATTTTGTTAGCAACAATCAAGACTCTGCTTTTAATAATTCATATTAGCATACAAGAAGATAATAGCCTGTGCTGAATTCGAGGCTTAAAAGACGATTGTAACAGAATAACAAGTATCGATAACTGTAGTCAATAGACTGTCAGTCAGTATTTAGTTGTAGTTTGCCCGACTCGTGGCTACGCGTGCTTTTAGTGAGCATTAAGGCAGAGATTCAATTCGCTGGCAACTTTGTTTTAGACACTGTTTAAAAAACTAGGAGGCTCGATGTTGCTTGTGACATTCAGCCTCTTGCGCCATTACTCGGTCTACGTGGTGGTAGTTTTCCGGATTTTCTCCCATACAATAGGCAAATGTGGAGTAGTTCTCCGAAAAGTCTTCCCGAAAGGCACTGCCCTCCTTCTTCAGCGTCACGGAGCCACGTCAGACTTCTGCATACTGGAACTCCATCACAAAAGAAGCTACTTTCCCTTACTCTCCTTACATAAGACCACATTGGTTCTTGGACTACATACTGCTTCCAAGTCGAATAAGATACAACAATTGTAATTTTTTCTCCGATACGAGTTAAAAATTCAGGATTACTTCTCCTTAAAATTACTCATTCTCCTGTCATACCAGTGAACAAACTCTCTTTATAATTAAGTTAATTAAGATAATACCATCTTTTTTGTGAAATTTACATTTTGTAAATGAAATAAATATTAATTATATTTAAACATAAGTAGTATAATCATTTAAATTTTGCGGGATAATTAATGACAAGAGTTCAGTTAACGAGTACCTTTTTTCTTAAAGAACTTCTATTTCTAAAAAGTTTAATCTTGTTGACAGCAGTTACAGAAATTATTTGATTTAATTATTATTTGGGTTTGAGATCTTTATAAAATAAAAGCTCAGAAATCTACTCTGGGCTGTATTTATCTTGAAAGAGTTGTTTGACACAAAATGTCAAGTCTTGGAAAATTCAATGATTTCTACCACAGATGTGACAGTCAATACCATCTTTCTCTATTTCATTTGATTCCCATAGTTTATTCGTCGTCGCTTTCAAAGTCTCTTTACTATTGAACTGAGGAGCATTACTAGTTCTGCCAACTTAAAACCGTATTGAATGAAATAAATTTGCATATAATTAATTGATTTAAAAGTAAGTAATTCGAAAGAAAGACTGCTCGAGATTTCTACTTCTTACTTGAATGAACATTTCTTTTAACGTATAAAAGAATTTCGATATCATACATTTGACAACAATAAAAAAAAATATTTTATTTCGAATTGATTTCACTTTGAAAAAATGGGATCAGTTTTTTTTTTACTAAATGTATTTATATTTCTTTAAATTTCGCTTATTTGTAGCAGTAATTACATTTATTAAAAAATAATATTTATTTTAATGAGAAAAATATTTTTGCTAATTGTTAATTATTAAGTGTTAAGATATATAAATGAAACAATACAAGCTGTCATAGTAATAATAAAAACGATAACAGGTGTCATCAACATCGATGCAACAACTCCATAGTGGGCCAATGTCGTCTGCTCTCGGGCAGATTTCTAGACAGTAGATGTTTTCTTTTTACGGGGTAGGGCTGCCAGTCCTACGGCCACTAGTCAAATGAGACAGGGACCTACGGTTTAAAGTGGATTCCTAACCACTACAAACATCCATGGTACCACCGGGGACTCGAACCCGAAACCTGTGACACCGAGGGCCAGATATTCAGCCGACAAGTCTCGATAACAGTTATAAGTGATAATAATTAATCTTTTATTTATATAAGTCATCTTTCATTTAAAATTCCTAATTTATCTATATAAAGTTGTTATGATCTTAGAATAAAAACACTAGTGGATTATATAATCCCATCTCTTTTATTCGAAAACCAAACGCACACTGAAGGTGTTACATTTCTTTCTCTCTCAAGTCAGCTCATGCTAACGCAGATAGGATGTTTACATTATCAGGCGCAGGTTTCTACTTTTTTTTTTTTTTTTTTTACCATACACCTAGAGCTATTTATCCATGAGGCAACAAAAATCTATTATAATCGCTTTAAAGAATGTTATATAAGTAAAGGATGGCAACATAATTAGCAAGTTTGATGATAGAGACTGCAAGTTACACTGATAAATATTTTTATGATAAAAAAAAAAATATATAATTCTAAATGAAAAAAATATATATATTGAGTTCAAATATAATTTTTTAATTAGTTCACACACTCTCTATATATATCTTGTTCAAATTTTTAATAGTTAATAAAATACTTTTTATTCATCCACTCCAGTTCAAGTACATTTTTTTACTTGCAGTGGATGGCACTTGATATTAATACAGTTTTTTCCAAAATTAATTCAGTAATTAAATTTAAATAATTAATTTTAGTTTTTTTATAGATTTAAGTTGCATGTATCTAATAATAGATGGCGCCATATGTAAGAGGAAAATTTCAACTTTATTTGTAAAGGACTTTTCTGCAATATAGTGAAAAAAAAGTAGAAAATTGTCTTTATTTTTTTTTTTTTTTTTTTAATATTACTTGTTTTTTAGATAATAAGGATCATTACTTTTAAGAAAGGAAAATAAATAAAAAAAGGTATTCTTTAAAATAATGTATTTTCTAAGAGGATCTCAAAGAAAAGGTCCATTCCAATAGACTCTGGAGAAAATCTGCGAACTGTTTTGTTTCACTAAATCGAGTACGCAGATCATTGAGAACTTTCAAAGAAATACGTTTAACTGTTTTTTCCTTCTCTTTTCTGAACTCCTTTCGAATAGATTCTTGATAAAAAGTGCTTTGCTCGAGATCAAAAGGGTTTTAAAATAAAGTGCCAACTCTTCAGATGAAGTTATTGGAATCCTAACTACTTTTTTATATGGGCTTGAAAATTTTAATATTTTTTTTTTCGAAAATGTGTACTTTTTTTTTCACAAAACTAGTGACATGTTTAAAAACAAGACTTATCAAGAACCAGTGTAGTGTACGAATGAAAACTGTCAAAGAAGTTTGATGTAAAAGGAATAATGGTCCAACGTTTGCTTAATTTTACCAATTTTCAATTTCAGAAAATAACAGTTTCCTTAAATAAATGTAAACGCATACAAAGAAAAGGTAAATTGTAGACGGTAATTGTAAAAATATTTAATTCTTCGTGCATTTTTTACTCCTTCATTTAATCTTTCGTCGAAAATGCTTTTCCATTTTTTTTGTTTGTTAATAATGTTGCATGACTGAGTTAATAATATTGCGCAATCTTAATAGCCAGGATTTTGTTTAATTAGATGTGATAGTTTGTGTGATGAATTTTCTATGATAGAAAACTTGTCCGAGATACAATTTGGTAATATCATTCCATTGGTTTCTACGAGAAGGATGCAAACATTTGAATTCACAATCATTTTGATCTCACATCTTATGGTAGTAAGTTCCAAATAGTTACGGTAAGTATGGGGGCTAGGTAAGGCTTTGTGGTGCACCAGGAGTATTTCTCATATGTTAAATAAACACGAGGTGTCTGGTTATGGGTAATTCCAATATTTTCAAGATATATATATATGCATCATGGGCAACTCTTAATATGTGACCAAGTATTATCCATTAAAATAAAAAAAGTTCATTCCGTGGTTAATTAAAAACAACAGGAAATATCACGATACAAATATAAGCCACCATGTTTTCTGTTTGCCATACTCAAGTGATCATCACTCTCTGGTGGAAACCGTTTTGCTGTCAAAATCATTCCTTCGCCTATACGTTCCTAAATTATAAGGGAGATTCAGGGCTTGTATTTCTGCTTCAGTACTGATGACTTCTTTATGTTAAAATGTTTATTGTACAAGAAAAACGAACGGTTGTTGTTGTTATCGTGTCCATGAATTTTAAATATAATTATCAAAGTTAGATCAAGTC
Source organism: Caerostris darwini (assembly GCA_021605075.1). Classification (NCBI taxonomy): domain Eukaryota; kingdom Metazoa; phylum Arthropoda; class Arachnida; order Araneae; family Araneidae; genus Caerostris; species Caerostris darwini. Next base: position 32,272 of record BPLQ01007989.1, on the reverse strand, counting down.
AAAAGTCTTCACGATAGCTGCCGCTCGCAATGGCGCTGCTTCACTATACATGACTTCTCTTAAGTTGGTCTCGATTGGCGCCATACCCCATTGCAAAACATGGGGAGTGAGTGGTGGAGACTCTAGAATGTGCTTAGGTGTTAGGAAAGAGTTGGGGCAATTCCTGCAGGGATGTATTCCCTGGTCTTGTCTGGGAGAATTTTCATCCCTCTGTAATGATTAGTTCTGAGTTTGCTAATAACTGATATCAACTTCCTAGGGCAGTTGAAGTCCGTAATTAGTGGCTTCTTAAAGTTATGAGGAATTAGTCGACTTTTGGCAACTGCGTTAGCATCTGCAAGTGTGATAGTAGTCCTGGGTTGATTAGTGTCCCTGGCTTCTTTGGCTAAAGAGTCAGCACATACGTTGCCCTCAATGTTGACAAGTGCAGGAATCCATTGAAGATGACAAGATTTTCAATGAGCGGTTAATACCTATAAGTGATTGCTAATTGTGACTATTACAATACTTAGAAATAAAACACAAAAGTAATCAATGTTGAAATCAATTGTCAAATAGATAGTTAATTTCTCGGCGCACCATCCGTTTCTGGTAAGAAGAGATGGTGTAAAGATTCCCTCCAATGAATCACTTTCTCGATCATCGTTAGACCAGAGCAATTTAGATCATAACAGCCCTCCTGCGTGGTTTTCGCTCAGTCTAAATGCATTAATGAAACAAGCGCACTTTAAATATATTTTAAATACAAAATGTAATATAATAAAATTTAAGAATTTGTATATAAAATTAAATGAAAAGCGGAAGAGTGACATTAAAAATTTGACAGAATTTTTAGACTATTTTTTCATCAAAATAATTTATTAAATAATTTATTTTTTCAAATATTAATTTATTAATTTAATTAAATTAATAAATTTTATTTTTTTTTTTCGATTTAAGTTGCATGTATTTGAAAATAGATGGCGCCAGACAAACTTAAAAAGATGAATGAAAATTATTTATAAAGGACTTTCTGCAAAATAGTAAAAAAAAAGTAGGATTTTTTTTTTATATATTACTTGGCAGGCTTAAAAGTAGCTTGAATAGGCTTAAAACTTTGAAGTTCATATACCTTTTTGTTATATAGTGGTATGATAGAAGTTTAAAGGATAAAAATTGCTAATTGTGGAAGAACTTTTAAAGATAACTTTCTTTAATTTATTTGATTTTATAGTAGAATTCTTAACAGTATATTTTCCTCATTTATGTGGAGTTGTACAAACTTTTTCATGAATAACAGTTTGGTATAAGGCTTAAAATGAAAAAGCTCTGACAAGACAGCCTGGCACCTAATATAAGTAAGTATAAAACGTACAATATTTTGTTTTTGTCTTTTTATTAAAATATCACATCTGTAAGCACAGCTTTTGTGTCTTAATTCTTTTAGTTTTGTGCCAGGTTTTAAAATATAAGGACAATTATCATTCATATTGTACATTTTAGCATGCAACACGATTTTCTCTCTTGAAGACTATTAAATTAATTGACCAGCTAATTTCAGTTTCTTTCAGAAAAAAATATTAAAAGGGTTTTAAAAGTACTTCTGTCAAATCAGAGGAGCCAGCTAATTAAAGTTGATGTTGACATTTTCTTACTGATAGCAAGTTATTCGTGCGCAATTGAAACGCTTTCTTACAACAAACAAATTTTGGCACGCGATGGGGCACTTAAATATCCATCCACTTTTTTAAAACACTGTCTTTTTTTTCTAAGTCTCATAAATTACAATATTTTTCAGTTGACATTCTGAACTGGAACTCTCAGTAAAACAAATGAGTCCCACGTGCTTTCCTCTTCAATCATTTCGGAAATAATAATGATTTGACAAATTAACAAGTTTTCTTGCCATGTAAAACACATTTTTCTGTCAGAGGTACTTAAAAAGTTGTTAGGAAAAAACGTTGAAATTTTTTTCTTGCTTTTACACAGGTCACAAAAATATTAAAAGCTACATCATTTATCCAATTTTCTTAAATTTTGGATCAAATAAATAATATAATGCTAATGTTAATGAGCACTTTAAACTTCGCAGAATTATTTTCAATGATTTCTAGTTAATATTTTGATTGAAAAAAATGTTATATGAAATAATTATTCTGTCTTTATAGTACAACTTGTTATATGAATTTCAATGATTTGGAATCGTTTGTTGGATTAGTAGGTTGTCGTTTGTTGGTTGCGTAGGTATAAAACTTGCGAGTTCATATATCTATATATCTTTTAGTTATATAGTGGTTTGGTAGAAATTTCAAAAATAACTAATGCTAATTTATATGGAGATATAGTAGAACTTTAAAGATGTCTTACTTTTATTTATTTGATTTTATAGTAGAAATTTTAAGAGTAACTTTCTCTCGTTCATGTGAAGTTGTAGTAAATTTTCCATGGCTAACTACCTTTCATTTATGCGTTATAAAGTTTAAAACGAAAAAATGCCACAAGATAGCCTAGAACCTAACACAAACAAACAAAAAAAAATTGTTTTTGACTTTTTCTTAAAATGCGTATTGTTATCATATTTATAAACCAACTTTCTGTTATATTTATAAACCAATTTTCTGTTATCATATTTATAAACCAGCTTTCGTGTTTGTCTTATTTTAGTTTTCAACTAGTTTTTAAAATATAAGGACAATTACCATTCATTTTGTACATGTTACTATACAACACGATTGTCTCTCTTGAAGACCATTAAATTAGTTGACCATCTAATTTCAGTTTCTTTCCTGACAATTGCTTTTGCAAAAATTATTAAAAGTGTATTTAAAAATACTTCTCTCAGATCAGGGAAGCTAGTTAATTAAAGTTTCTGTTGAAATTTTCTTAATGATAGTAAGTTATTCATGGCCAATTGAAACGCTTTCTTACAACAAACAAAGTTTGGCACGCGATGAGGCACTTAAATGCTCATCCACTTTTTAAAACTCTATTTTTTTCCCTAAGTCGCATAAATTACAATATTTTTCAGTTGGCGTTATGAACTGGAACTCTCAGTACGACACAAGAAACAAATGACTCCCATGCGCTTTCCTCTTCAATCATTCCGAAAATAATAATGATTTGACAAATTAACAAGGTTTCTAGCCATGTAAAATACATTTTTTTGTCAGAGGTACTTAAAAAGTTATTAGGAGGAAACGCTGACATTTTTTTCTTGCTTTTACACAGGTTACAAAAATATTAAAAGCTACATAATTTATCCAATTTTCTTAAATGTTGGATCAAATAAAGTGTATAATGTTAATGTTAATAAGTATTTTAAACTTCACAGAATTATTTTAAATGATTTTTAGTTAATATTTTGATTGAAAAATTATTCTATGAAATAATCATTCTTTCTTTACATGAATAATACTTGTGATATGAAATGTTATATGAAATACTTCACGTGATATGTTATATTAAATACTTGAAATACTTGTTATATGAATTTCAATTACTTGGAATCTGTTGTTGCATTAATAAATCTTTTATATTTAAAATATAAATATTTTTATAGATATATAATATTTTATATTTATTATTTAAGAAAGATTTTGTTTCTTAATTGGAAACAGCTTTCATAAATAATTTACATGATATATATTTTTCTCCATAAATCGCCCACTGGGATACTCCAAGAAAAAGAATGAAACTGCAATTCCTTGTGATAACCATCTTCACATGTACAAAACCAAGGACTGTTTTTATTCATTATTTATTATATTGTTATTGTTATTGTTACTGATTTTATTGTTATTGCTTAATGAGATTTTATTGTCAGATTATATTATTTGAATTTCCATGTTCTCTCAGTGTGATATGCAAATGCCAAATGAAGAAATTATCTCACAAAAATCTATCTCAAAAATTATCTCTAAAATCTTTTCTATAAGTCCATTTCCATTTTTTTTTTTTTTTTTTTTTTTGGTGGAGGGGGGTTGTAGTTTAGAACTCCTTTTGACAGCTTAACATGGTAAAATTACATCAATATTATAATTATTTAAGGGCATTATAGTTTAATTCTTACCATTGAAATATGATTTTATCATTATACAAATAATTTGATAATACGATTTTTTTTCTTTAATGTATTTAAAAAATTCTATATGTGATTAAAAGCATGAGTTTTAATAAAGCAAATAAGAAAAAAATACTGAATAGTTTAAATGATGTACTACATATCAATTTGTATTTAAAACTGAAAAATTTCAGTTAGTATACGATTTTTTTTCTCTTATTTACTTTAAGTGTTTTAAGTTATTTTCAGGCACAAATTAAGGTTAAAGATATTTTCAGGCTTCAAGTAAATATTTATTCAAAGTATAATTATATATTAACATAGATAATTATATTTTGTATAAATATTTATTTGAAGTAACAGTAATTAAAATATTTATATTTCAGTATCAAAATGAGAAGTACTGAATCTCGGAATAAATATATTTTAACATTTCAGTGATTACTGTAAAAAAATTATATTAACTCATTTCCAATATTTATTAAACGATACATTTTTCATTGAATTTGTAAAATATTTATATTTGAAAAATTTTATACATATATTTAATTAATTTATGCATCCAATTAATTTGTACAGCTAGATAAATATTATTCTATTTTATAGAACAAACCAGAAAGTGATTTTTCCGTTCTACTTAAATAAAGTGATAAAGAATTAAAAAACAAAATTTTTATTAGATACTTAACTTCTTTTTTATTCCCTAGTTAGTTTCAAGTAGCCCCTCTAAAAAAATTGAGTTAATCTTAATATAATTATCTTTTACAAATTTCCCTTAAATAAATATTTAATTGATGTGCATTATTAAAAAAGAATTGAATAAATCTTTTGAACCAATTTTGACTAATGAGACACTTATTGCTTGCTCTAGTATGATAAAGTGGACATCAAATCATGATGCTTTAAGAACAGGTAATTTCTCTGGGATTTTTTCGTAAATGGGACTTAAAAAGTGTAATCAAAAACGCATTAACTGAATTTATGCGGAAAATTTAAGATTGGATATTCATTACTTTTTTATTTTGCTCAATTATTTTTGTGCTACTTTTTTTATGATCCATAAAACAGACAAATTATTTCTAAATATTAAAAAAATGATTTAAAGAGTCTTCAATTTATGGATAAAAATATATATTTATTCATAATGAGATAGGTTTTACTTGTAGAAATTAATTAAATTGTCGCTTAGAATATAATTTATTTATTTATTTCAAACACAGATTTCAGAGAAAAAAAATATCTGTTGTATTTATTAATGTTAATTTGCTCATTAATAAAATAAATTAATTTGTAAATAACTGCAGGATAAATTGATTTCAAAAAAAAAAAAAAGTTAATATAAGCAATGAAATTAAAGACTGTAAATATAATAATGCAAACGTAAAAATTTATTATTCAATTATTCATTAAAATTATTTAACATTTGAGGAAAATAATTTCAATCTCAAATAATTTTGTGTGTAAAATATCTATTCTTTGTTTAGTATAATTATAAGCAATTATGCCGTTTTTTGAATTATTAGTGTTTTGAAAATTACTTTTACTGATTAACAAAATTTTAGTTATTAAGAGTTTATGATTACTTTTAATGGGTTTGTTAATTCTGTAATTAAAAGGTTTTATTTATAATTGTTTTTAATTGTAATTTGTAAATCACTTTTCTTAATTAAAAAAAACATGAGTGCACAGATAAAAGTATATGCATTCTAATAAATTTAACTTTTTTTTAATTATCCTGTCCTAATTTTTGTACATCGAAATATTTTTTTAAATGTACGACTAACAATTGAAGTGATTGACAAAATTGAAACAAATTTAATATTATTTATTTATTTGATTTAGTTCTAAGTAGTTAATTTCGATCCACTTTATGAGATTTTCTTTTAATGTAAATCAAAAGCAACTGTTAGTATTTGAGCAAACAGAATTCAGTAAGAACTAAAATTTGACGAAAAAAAAGTATACAATTTAACATAAATTATTTTTCTTAAAAATAAATTATTCAATAGAGCGTTTGATTTCTGAATAAGTACAAACCAAACAGTGGCAATGTTCACATTGTATAATAATCAAATTGTACAATAATCATACCGGTGGTCTCAGCTTCGAATCTACTGGTAGCCTCTGTTGCAGTCCCTGCATTCATGAGCCATGTGATTTGACGGCGATTTATACCATGCTCATAAAAACTATGTTATGCTTATATGCTTTTATTATCCTTATAAACTATGCTTATGCGATTTAACTTATGCTTTTATTATTCTTATAAACAATGCTTACACGATTTAACTTACAAAATATGTTTATGCAATTTAACTTATGCTTATAAACTATGCTTTTGAGATTTAACGTTATGCTTATAAACTATACTTATGTGATTAACCGTGTGCTTTTAAACTATGATTGTGCGATGTAACTTATGCTTATAAGCTATGATTATGCGATATAACATACGCTTATAAACTGTACTATATATATGCTACTAGCATAGCCATTTAGGCCTAAATCACATAAATCTAATAAAAAAAAATAAATCTAATTCTAAATAAAAATACTCAGACATGAATATCTATTCTATTTTTATTTCATTATAAGAACAGATTTCAGTTTTATAACAAGTATAAGTTCATTTATGCAACATGGAAAATTTATTGTTTTTTTTAAATTCTAATCAAAGGAAATAAAATTTAATTTCATTATTTTCTAACAGTGGGGCATTGTTACTCCGCGTCCGTGACTCATCTTCAAGTTACACGCACCCACTGGGTAATGCAAAGTGAGTAACGTCTGTGCAGCGCTTGCCTTAAGGCATCCAAGACCAAGCTACCTAAGTGTTTGGCAGCTGCATTAGAAAAAAAAATATTCTAATAGTTTCCTTTACAATTCCGAAGGATATTATAGTTACATTATTTAATTCAAAATTCTTTAGATTTTCTTTAAGTCTTTTGTAAGAATATATTAAATTAGATCTGCATCCATTTCCAATTGCAATATAAATATCGAGGTACTTTTTTCTTTGATAAATAAGTCAGAATTTCTGGGAGATTTGAAAGGTTTTTATTTTTTAATTTCATGTATATTTTATACTTACTTCAAAGTAATTTCTAATTAACTACATCTTATTTGAGTGAATAACCTTATTCTATCATTTTTTTAATGAAATTGTTTTTTTTTTTATTTAACGGGATTAGTTAGAATAAAGCACATTTAAAATGAAATGAAAAAAGAAACCTAGTCTTTGGGCATATTTTAAGAAAAATACTCGCTTTAAATTTAATTAAATTTTTAATTAATTTTTGAAGATTATTTCATTCCAATGAAGAACCCTTATCACACGTAAAGATAATTTTAAACTGAATGAATAGTTAATTATTTTTTGTGTGTGATTACATTTCGAAAATAAATTACATTATCAACATTCTTTTGATTAATTAAAAATAAATAAATTTTCTTTGTTTATGTATTTCAATTTAAAAGCAATTTGAGTGTTCTTGAAAGGAGGTTTGAGGATAAACCAGCAAATAACTGGTAGCCTGAAAGGTTCGTCGGCTGACACATAGATGTCGCTACTAGTATTATATCCATATGATTTTTGTTATCCCTAACCTTCAAAAGACACGTGTATAAATTTGACAGTTGCTGCACAATTAGTATGTGAGTTATAGCATTTTTAGTGAAGCAACTTTTGTTAGTTTGAAAAAAATGGATAAAAAGGAATTTCGTGTCGTAATAAAGCAATGCGTTTTGGCGAAAAAAAATACTATTGAAGCCAAGGCTTGGCTTGATAAACATTATTCGGACTTTGCACCAGGAAAATCAACCGTAGAGAAATGGTTTGCTAAATTTAAACGAGGCGAAATGAGCACCGAGGACGATGCACGCCAGAAAGAGGCTGTTACCGACGAAAACATCGAAAAAGTCCACAAAATAATTTCTGATAACCGTAAAGTGAAGTTGATTGAGATAGCTGAGACCCTAAAGATATCAAAGGAAAGTGTTGGACATATCGTGTATGAATATTTGGATATGCAAAAGCTCCGTTCAAAGTGGGTTCAAAGCTCACAATCGACCAAAACAACAACGAATTGATGATTCTAAGCCTTGTTTGGAGCTTTTCTATCGTAATAAACCTGATTTTTTCCGTCGATATGTGACAATGGATGAAACATGGTTCCATCATTTCACACCGGAGTCCAATCGACAGTCAGCCGAGTGGACTGCACGTGAGGAACACTAAAAATGCTATAACTCACATACTAATAGTGCAATCGCTGTCAAATTTATACACGTGTCTTTTGAAAGTTAGGGCTAACTAAAAATCATATGGATTTAATACTAGTAGAGATTTTATATTTCAAGTCAATACTCTAGTTAGCACAATCTATAAAATGTCCAACACAAATTAAATAATCTTTATAATATTTGTAGGAAAGATTATCTTCTACGATAATTGCCAATAATTTACAAGTTTCTAAAAGAGTTTACTTTTTTTTATTCGTTCAATTGGTATGTATTAGAAGGCTGAAATGTATGTATATTTGCTATATAGTAGGAAGTAATTAAGTGGTGAATATGTTTCCGTATATATTGGATAGGTATAAATGCTTTATTTGTTTTGAATTGATAATTGCAAATATTTTATATTTCTATATTAAAAATTTACAGGTTTTTGAAAGAGTTTACCTTTTCACATTTGTTCAATTGGTATATATATAGGAAGACTGATATTTATGTATCTTTGATGTGTAGAATGAAGTCAATAAATAGTGAATAAGTTCCTGTATATATTGGATAAGTATAAATGATTTATTTATTTTAAATTCCTATATGATAACAAATATTTTATCGAGAAAGTTAATTACTCTCTATGAATTTAAAATATAAAATCAATACCTATTAAGAACATTTACAGAAGTCCATAATCTAGTAAGAACAGTTTATAAAACGTCCAATAAACTTTAAATAAACCTAAAAATATATGTAGGAACTGCTATAATGTGAACTTGTAAATGATGTTTTTAGGTGGAAATGTCTGTACCTATGTTTCTATTGCATGGTTTATCGAGGAAGTTAATTAATATTTATGATATTTAAATATAAAAGCAATACATATTCCATATTCCAAATCAATACTATAGTTAGAACAGTTTGTAAAATTTCCAATACATATTTAAAAATTTTAAATAATTGTAGGAAAGATTAACTTATATTTTAATTGCTATAATGCTATAATGTGAACATGCAAATGAGATGTTTAGATGGAGATGTCTGTTTTTATGTTTCTATGACATGGTTCTCAAAGGGGGAGCCATAAAATTTTCGAATTGTGGTGTTCTAAATAAATATGTATTCTGACGCAAAAATAAATATTTATATATTTTCTCCTTTCAGTTCTTCCATTCAAAGATAGTTTTCGTTACCGACAAATAACCTTTCTGGTGGCTTTTCTTTCTTCACATAAGAAGTCGACAAACGCTAATTATGCACGAAGAAATTGAAAGAGGTAACTTACCGAATAACTGAAAAAACTAAAAGTAACTCCACTGTTTGTAAGTAGTATATCGTGGAGTTAACCCTCTGAATATAAAACTGTAAGGCTTTAGTAGCGAATACTGATTTGTCAATAGTTTGTTTATAGTACCTTACAATTATTTGCAGGTATTTTAATGAGCCTGAGTTCACAAAGGTTTCGTAATCACTAGTTTATGGTGATATCTACTTTGTTTCAATGACATAAATTATTTTACATGACTATGAAGCTTACATCTATATATATTTTAATCTATATTATTTATATATATTTCAATCGAAAATAGAGGCAATACTAATTTTTTTTTAAATAAACATTTGCTAAAATGGTAAATATTAAGTTTTTTTTTTTGACGAATATCAATTTCTATTTGTCTAAACATTTAAACATGAAGCCTTGTGCTATTCCGATAATTAGAAAAAAAAAAAAAAGAACTGTAGATTGCTCAGCGCCAGAGTTCTTTAAATATCATAACTAAGTATTACTAATTATAAAAGAGGGATCTCAGGTAATAAATTATAAAATAAATTTCCATAGAATTATTGTTCTAGTGTCTGCTACTTCATCTAAAAGCAATGCAGCAAAATAAATTCGAAAATTGAAATATAACAACGTAGACATGTACCAATAATTGTTACATTAGTAGTTCAAATAACTTAGTTGCATGAACAGCAAATTAATTTCTGTAGCAATGAAGGAAAGCAAAATCCGTTTCATGGTAAAAATTGAAACATTCCTATTCTAAATTAAAAGTGTTATAATGTGCTTTATTTATAAATAAAAAAACTACACTAATTCTTAACAAATTCCATCTTGCCCTTTTTAATTTCAGAGTGTCAAATAATTAAATTCTTTACTTAATTAAGAAAATTTCGAAATACTTAGATCTGACCTTTCCAACAACTTAACAAGAATTCCGATTTTGTTAAAGATTATTTTATTTGCAAGCTCTTCAAAATTAGCAAAATTTGGTAAAATATTTGTTCTGTTTTATTTATTAAAAATTAGATAGCACTATTTTGTAAAAAAATATTTATTATGAAAAAAAAATATTACAAATGTGTTGGACATTTTGGCATCGTTAAAAATTTGAAATGAAGATTTAAATTCGCTTATTATTCATATTAAAACTTTTCATTAGTTTATAAAATACTTCATAGTGAATATTAATATACAATATATGTTTATAAGTTATCGTTTATTTTTTCATTTTTTAATCTTTATGAATGGATTCTTATTTCTTTAATTTTGTTTGTGATAAATTACTCTTTATCTCATATATAAATAAGATTGCTTGTTATCTTATATTATATATATATATATATATATATATATTTATATAAATTTATATGAAAAGTAGTGTGCTTAGACATCATTATTTTTTCAAAAATTAAGATTATGTCGATATATATACATCGATAAAATATCGAAAACAATTAATTTTTTTTAGTTTATTCTTAAAGCCATTATAATTATATTTTAAAAGAAATATGAACTTTACAATTTTGAATATTGTTAAAATAATTAAAATTTTGGTATTTTGATTATAAGATTAATAATTATGAGCTTTCTCAGAATATCATAATCAAATACAAACATCCAAAATTTTTAAGAATGGTTTTAATTTATCATATATAACCTTAAAGAGATTGAAAATTGATTTGAAATGAACTGCCATGGAAGAAGTATCAAGTTATTTTTAAAGTAAACACAATTTTGAATTCTTAATTATTTATTTATTTATTTTTCGTTTTTAATATCATTCTGAAATTAAATTAATTTTTTTTCAACTCTCAATTGTCAGCTAATTCTCTTTGTAAGACAAAAAAAAAAAATGTTTTGTAATAAAACAAAAGAAAATTATTCTTGAAAGTTGTTTAAAAAAGTATCATAATTTATATCTTTTTCTTGCATTGCCTTCTCTAATTTAAGAAATAATAAATACCGTTCAAGTTGATTTTTATGTTTTTAACATGAATTTAATTTCGTGTTGGATTATTAACAATTGTTATACATTTGGTTAATTTTTTTAATCCTAATATTTGAGTATATTGCTACTCTGGAGTTTTTTGTTTTTTTTTTAAAAAAATAAAGAAAAATGATTATTGATAACTATCAGCCACAAAATTTCAATAATCCAGTTATTCTATTCCTATTGATTTCAGTTAATCTTTCAAAATTAGATGTACCCCAGTTTAAGTACGCAGATTTTAATTTACAAATAAAAAAAAATATTTGTCCTTAAAACCATAGATGTGTGGTTATAATTAACAATTACTTATTACTATTTAAAAGTAAATGGATAGGACACTGAAGAAAATAAAACCATGCAAAAAATATTGCAGCAATTTGTTTCTTAGGAAAATAACAAGCAAATTGCTTCAATATTTTTTTGCATGGCTTCATTTTCTTTAGTGGCTGATCATTTTAATTAAAAAAAATTAACATAATATTATAAGGATGTTAATATATTAAAAAGTAATTAATTGTTTCTTGTGAAACTGCCTCTGTCTTCTAATTAACGTGTATTTATAATTAATGAAATGTTTTGTATGTTGTAAATAAAATCTATTGAGGTTAGATTCAAATTCCCATCATTCTTGAAAAAGCACCAGAAAGGCTGCTTATGAAGGAAGACAGGTTAAGCTACGTCTAATATATAATTTTTCATGAAATCTTTACTTTACTACTTACAGTGAAAAAGTTAAAAACTACCAAATTGTGTTAATTTTTTTAACATGGTTATCAAAAAAGATTGTTTATTCTTAAATAGATTATGAAAGCAATTTACATATAAAAACCATCAAGGGCATTAGATAAGCTTAAATAATTAAGCAATTCATAATTTTATTTTAAAACATCAGGAACGATAAAGGAAAAAAAATTCTACTTTAAGGGTTTTGTTAAAACCAATATCATGGAAAAATGTTTTTGATTTAGCCTAAACAACAGTGTGCACAGTTTTCTAATTAAGAAACTTCTAAGTTGAGGTACCCAAATAAACGAAAATATTTTTCACATTCCAAATTATTTTTTTCGTTGCAAGCCACAGAAAAGAAAACAAAACATATTATAGGGGAAAAAACAATATCATCAATCAGTAAACAATTTATCGATGATTCAGCGAAACTTTTAAAAACAAAATTTATATCATCATTATTTTTTGCGTGTTTTCTTGCAGTTTATCTGAAGAAAAGAAAAAAAAAAGTTAAACATCACTTTGACTTGTACTACATGCAGTTGGAAGAAAAATCTCGAAGAAGATTTTTATAAAATTAAAGAAGTGATTCCAGAAAATCACTTTCAAATCAAATTATGGAATTTTTTTCGCCTTCCGGGACATTTTTTAGATGTAACAGCACTAAATCTTTTCGTGCAGAAATTGTTCGTTACCTTAATCCTTCAACAATGCTGTTGGCGTCGCTCCAAACTGCAGAGTTTCTTCAATATTTTATTTCACAGGATTTTCCTGGTGATGAGAAAGTTCTTAAAGGTTGGAAAAATTTCTTACACATAAAAAAATTGTTCTCTAAACCAATGGGTTACATAGAAAATAATATATTTTAAGACATTCTTTTTTGTTTACTTTGCTTCTGGTATATCATCATAAAACAGATTTGTACCAAAAACTATAATGGAGATTTTTTTTTAAAGTGTATGTTTGCGAGACATCTATACGGTTTCTGCATGTCATTTTTGTAAAGTGTTTGTTTAAAATATGCCGATAAGACTATTCTAAATTTTTACTTCCAACAAAATGTACTTAACTTTAAATTGAAATCAATAAATTTCTAAGAAACAAACCCTGCATCAGATTGAATACATAATTTTGTTTATATGTCCAGGCAATTCAGATTTATAAATTTGATAAATATCAAGATGTGGATTTAATTTTTCTAATTAGAAAAGAGTAAAATTAAAATACTAATTTTATATGTCATATCATATTTTAAATTCTAATACTAGTTTAGAAATTTGTAGTATTTTAAAATTCAAACTTAATCACAATTTTTGCATATGGATTTCGAGATTTATTAAATTGAAATAAGTTTATTTAAAAACTCCAAGTTACAAATGCTAGCAGTACGTATTCACAAGTTAATCGCAAGTACAATCACATATCTTAAATTTTAAATTTGACTTTATGAAATATTACAACTGACAAAAATCCAGACCGAGAGTTTTTAAAAATGCTCAATGATATATTGCACATTATAAACTGCTGAAAGGTATATATTAGTAATTGTTAATTAATTCTAAAAAAGATCGATTGCTATTATTGCTAAACACCAACACCATATATGTGGGATTTGTTTGTGTGGTAATCAGCAGGCAGCGACACCTTACGGTCGCTTGTCTTTGACAGAGTCTGTTTACGATGTGGGGGAGTATTCAACTTTGAACTCTGACCCCACGAGAAGGGGACAGGAACCCGTAGATGAAGAAAGAACGCTGGCAGAATGCGGACGAACAACGAGAGAGGGGAGAGAGGCATAAGTTTAGCGCTTGATTAATAACCAATGTAAATATTATTGTAAATTATAGAACCAATTAAATGGCTTTATTTAAAGAAATGCAGGACTTCTATTGTGTCTGTAAAATCTCCTAGACACCCACTGCAAAAGTCTAGCAATTGCTGGACTGGTAGAGAAGTCTAACAAAACTGTACGTTCGACCGGGATGACTCTATTGGAACCGGTGTAAACCCCACAAAAATTGGGGGTTCGGCCGGGACGAATTCGTTGGACTGTTGGAAGTAGCTAAATACTACATATATATTCTTAGTTCAATGTAATTTTTCTTCTTTATATTTTTTAACGAGTGAAATCAAATCACACATTAAATCTAAAAAAATTCATAGTTTTGACAACTGATTATATAAAGTGCTAATTAATAAAAAGAAACATTAATTTGCCTTTTTTAATGAATATCATCAATTTATAATGACCTTGCATGTCCATTTTAATATGGGTGAAATAATTAATTGAGTAGTTTAATCAATCTTACATTTGTATCAATTTTTATTGTATTAAAATTGCAGATTTTGAGAATTTTCACTGGTTTAATCTCGGAAAATATTCCTCTAGCCAGAGATAGTGGCGTAAAATGTTATGCTACAATTCTAAAAATCTATACCAACTGAATTTTAGCTGAGAAATATAATTATGATATTAAACAATATTCAATTTTTCAAATTACAGTAATAATATTCAATAAACTATATTCAGATGTAAATTTATAGTAAAAAAAAATAATGTTTCTTTTTTTATTTATTTTATATTATATTTAAAAAATCATCTAAGACTATACATGTCAACAAAAATATAACATTTATATTATTATTAATTTAATTTAAATAAATGTTCCTTAGGCATTTGTTATTTTTAGAATAACCAGAACAAAAAATAAATCAATTTCATATATTGAATCAGTATCAGTATTATCATTTAAAAGATATTCAAAAAAATATTAACATTTAAAAATTTAATACTAGTGCTACTAATTAAAATAAATTTAATACACTATACTTCATCAACTAAGTCAGATACTGTATACCACAGGAAAACTTAATTTCTAAGAAAGAAACCCTGTATCCGATTTAAAACACAATTTGGTTTATATGGAACGGAAATAGTAGGAAAATTTGATTGCGATTTTATATTTTAAAAAGATGGATTTATTTTTGCTTTGTTTTTGTAAGTAGAAAAATGTATTTGCTATTTTATATTTTAACATGGGGATTTAATTTTGCATTGGTTTTGTAAGTAGCTATTATTTGCTATTTTATATTTTAACATGTGGATTTAATTTTTTTTTTTTTTGTAAGTAGAAAAGAACGAAATTAAAATACAAATACAACATGTTTTAAATTCTACCACTAGTTTAGAAATAGTTTTCTAAAATTTAGACTCAGTTACAGTTTTTGCTGAATGGACAATTCAGCATACCTTCCTATGCATTTATTCTTTTTCAAATAACAAGAAAAAAATAAATCAGTTTAATGTACTAAATCAGTATTAGTATTATTATTAAATATTATTAAATAGACATTCAGAAAAGTATTATCATCTAAAAATTTAATAATAGTATTACTAATTAAATAAATTTAATAAAATATATTTCATCAATTAAGCCGGATACTGTTTACCACAGGCAAACACCATTAATATGGCAGATATGTAACACTAGCAGTGCATCAATGGTGTCTTCTAAACAATTCCCTATATCGCTAACACAATTGTAAATTTGCATCTCATGCAATGGCGTCAAGGTAGTTTGCATAATCCTTTCCTCCCCCTGAAGTCAAAAGGTAGGACATATAAGTCTTCAAATTCTTCCTTCCAGTCCCTGGCATATACACAGGAGCTTTGGTTCGCCTACGTTTATCGCAATATCTTTAGGCTATCTACTATGTCGTTTCTAGTTTCCTTTTTATAAATCAACGTTGAATATGTTATGAATTTTAAAAATTCGTATGTATAAGCAGACAGACATTTCAATATTTTTGCACTTAATTATCAGTTTTCCCTTTTTTTCCGAAGACATACAATATCCAACAATACTGAATTGTACTTTCATTCCTGAGGGATATTTTCTAAAAATTCATAGTTTCATGTAGCCGTTTTCAAACACAACAGTTGAAACTTATGTGACAGAACTTAAACTGATTTTTCTTTACGAAATTGAAGAACTTGTTATCTATTCACACAACGAAATTCTGTTAGACTTAAAGAATATGAAATGCATTATGTGCATATTTGCATACTCAACAGATATGTTTACGAAACTTTAAAAGGGAATTGAATTTGAATGATTTGTAGAGAAAGTTTTAGAAGGTAGATAAAAAAACGTTTACAAAGTGGTGCATTTTATTATTCGTAAAAAAAAGTAGTTATTTATAGTACGCTTGTTATCTTAATAATTTTTTTTCAAAATGAAGACAAACATATTTATTAATATGCACATACTTAGATTAAATTTATTCGAAATGTATTTTTATTTTATTCATTTTGAATACAATAACTATTTAAAATCAACCAATTAGTTGTAATAGCTGTCTTCTTAGGAAAACTGCATTTATTATTCCTTCAATGTAGTTCCTTTAGAATTTATTGTAACATAACCTACATCCTCATTCATGTAAATTAGGCTAAATTAATGTTAAATGTTTTATTTTAATAAATGTTAAA
The DNA here is from genome assembly GCA_021605075.1 of Caerostris darwini. NCBI lineage: Eukaryota > Metazoa > Arthropoda > Arachnida > Araneae > Araneidae > Caerostris > Caerostris darwini. The sequence continues at coordinate 15,513 of BPLQ01007989.1, read as the reverse complement.
TTTCTTAAGTATATTTTAAGAAGATCTATTTCGTTTGCCTAGTCAATTAATGGGTATAACACAGCTCCATAACCACTGCAATTCACCATGACTAATATTGAATTAGCTGCAAATCTAATGTCAATAAATTCATTAAAAGCATTCTTTTTAAGAATATTTCTAGATATCTTTCAATTTAACATAGCAATTTAACTCTGCTCCTTCAAGCATTGCATCCTGGCTACAGATTAATTAGTTAAGAAGCATCTAAAGGCATTTTTATGTTTCTTGTCAGTTTACTAAATAACCATCTCTCCTCTAACTTGTCAAGTTGGGTGAATAGTTATGAATCAGTAACACAACATCTAATGTGGACTAATTAATTCCTGTAAGCACAATTATTGTTATTGTTGTAACTTCTAAGAGCAGCCAGACGTAAATTGTTGCTTTTTGAAGGTTTTACTTAGCAGCCGTAATTTCTCCTACTTGTAGAATCCCTAAATAATCATGAATAATTTAGAATTATATGTCTGCCACTTAATAAAAACCTGTTTAAAAAGTCTTCAAATGACATCACATCTTCTGGCCGATATGATATAGAAACTCACTCCTCTTATACGAAACAGCTGGAATGGAAAAATCAGTTACAAATTCAATGCCAGTCAACTAACCGATGTTTAACAGATGTTTCCTTAAACATATTTCATTCTGTTTTCCTTCTTATTGACGTAGTGCCATACAGAGACTATTCTCGTAGAATCACCGAAGTAATAATGAATGTGGTTTTAATCTAATGTGTTAGTGATATTTGCTGCTATGTAAAACTTAAAAAAAATGGTAATATAAATCAATATAATTATTCACTCTTTATTCACACTTTATAATAATATTCTGAATTGTTGTAAACTCTAGATTTGTGACAATTGCACCAAACAAATTTCTCAAAATCTGACATAAAATTAGTGGTAAATTTTCAGTTGCAAATAAACACAATTCGTTCTTTCTAGGAAACAGAAAGTCAATGAATAAATTATATTTTTAGAATGTGCCATAAGGTTTTAAATATACAGAAGCTAAAGTGTAATTTTCTAAAACCCGATATGTGACATTTCTGAAACCCGATATGTGACCTTGGATGAAACATGGCCCCATCATTTCACACCTTAGTCCAATTGACAGTCAGCCGAGTGGACTGCACGTGATGAACACTAAAAATGCTATAACTTCATAAGAATGCTATAACTCACATATTAATAGCGCAGCAGCTGTCAAATTTATACACGTGTCTTTTGAAGGTCAGGGATAACTAAAAATTATATGGATTTAATACTAGTAACGTCATCTATGTCTCAGCCTATGAACATTTCAGCCCACCTATTATACTACGATATTATATTAAAAACTTACCAATGTTACATGCACTCAGAGATTTATTGTTATAGATTATCATATTATTTATTGACATATTATAGTTATATTAGATGTAAAAATCATAATCAAATATTGGGGAAAATCAAAGGAAAAAATTGATTTTGATAATTGCTGCTTGATTTTGATAAAATATATATATGAATTTGAAAAATAATAAATATAATGTATACAATGAGGACAAAATTTACAAGCACTATTTAGTAGATATCATGATTATTTACTGCAAGAGCGCTTCAATGTAATGCAGTCTGCATATGCAAATTGACAAAAGGTCAAATTTTAGAGTATCGTTGAACATGTTGTATAAACTTGAAACCAATATTAAATGTACTTTCACAAAGTTTGAAATGGTCTACAAATATCATATCCCCAGCTAGGAAAAGGAGATCTTAATGGTTGGCCGTTATGCCCTGCTCAGTGTTGCAAAGTCAGCGGTTTCCTTGGGCGTGACAACACGCATAGGTTATAGCAATGGTCTTTGTCGTAAAAAAAAAATATTCCGAGTGATGCAATATTGGGTGAAAAATACTCGACAAAGACTGTTTATTCCCTAGCGAAACTTGAGCCAAAATCCGCATCGCATGTAATTATTCACTTATATAAATTGGTGTCACCTTCTACACATTGGATTAGATATGACTGCTGACATGCAGCATAATTATACGAATCTTTTTCCTTGGATTTATTCCTATTAAACGCTTCAAGGCGTAATCTGGAGATCACGAAACTGAAATTGAATATCATACAGCATATTTTTTTTTGTTCTAATGCAGCTGGCAAACACTTAGACAGCTTGGTCTTGGATGCCTTAAGGCAAGCGCTGCACAGATGTTATTCACTTTGCATTACCCAGGGGGCGCGTGTAATTTGAAGATAAGCCACGGACGCGGAGTAACAATGCCCCCGCAACGCTCTGCGATCCTATTAGACATGGACCAACGGTTTAAAGTGGATTCCGAATCACTACAAACATCCATGGCACCGCCGGGACGCGAACCCGAAACCTGTGGTACCGAGCGCCAGAGCGCTAGCCACTCGGCCATTCAGGCCGTCATACTGAATATCATTGTTCAGAAATCAAGCCAGCTTGAGGGGGGAGGGTGAATGTTTAAGTAAACTATATCCACAATCTAGACTACATTGTCCTTTGTGTGGACTCTTTTCGTAGAAATCACTTCCACAGAGCCTTCATATGTACTACTACTACTAGGCCACACGATATCACTGTGCTTAGGGCTTAGTTGTGTCAATACAGTTTGGGAATGTTTTGGGTGAAATTGAATGGACAAAAGATGAAGATGGGAAATGTTTCGCAAAATTCACTTTTGTTGGTACAAAACCTTCCCGTCTTTTGCACTTTAAACCACGTCAAATTTACTCATTTCTTGATTGCGGTGCAAGAAATTGATGTTTCATATCTGACTTGGCCAGCTAATTTGTCTGACCTTAATTTGAGAAAAACTGGATGCTTTAAAATCTGCTGTCAAAAGAATTGCACATTGAGAATCATATAATTGCAGAAATTACCCGGCTCAGTAGATTGTAGAACATGCTGATAGCGTGTTCTATAAAATAAAAGTTGTAAATACTGTGATCAAATCCAGTATTAAGCTTAATGCAAAAGAAATTTTAAGAGGTACATAAGAATTCATGTATAACTTTCTTAATGCATCATATTAATGAGTTCAAATTTGATATTCACCCAATATTTACATAATACGTATTAAGGAAATATTTTATTAAAACACATTTAAATAAATATTTGATTACGGAAGTTAAAAAAGAGTATCTAATTTTTCTGCCTAAATATTCATTAAAATTTATTTTAATCAATAAAATTACGCACATGTTAAATTTAAAACAATAATTTACTAAAAAAAATTAGTATGTATATTCGGTAACTTTAGTTAAGGGAATTCACCAAAGAACTTTGAAAATTAAGAGAACATTGCTTAAAATTACTTGTTATTAAATATAAATAAGAAATATAGCGTTTAAAATGTTTTTTTAACTTACAAAAATCTATTGAAAGAAAAAAAATGTTACAAATTTTTTATGCTTACATCCTTCTTTTTTTAATTATTTAGTTACTTCTGAACTTAAGTATTCTTGCCTGAGTCAGAGTATTTAAATCCCTTCCTACGCGCAATTTTCTTAAATATTTCTGTGCATTTTATTGAAAAGAACGAACAATGTTATTTTTTTAAACAATGGGCAAAAAATATGTATTTTTCAACCAATGCATTTTATATTATGGTTGGATTGTAAAAAAAATAGACGAAACCCTTATGTACATTTGCTATAAAAAATAAAAGTATTATACAATCACCAAAAAAACAAGAATTTAAACCTTTATTTTCAAACATGGTTTTTACTTGCTTTTAAACCTTAAGTAGTTTTTTGTTATCTTCCTAAAAACAAGCATCTTCAATAGAGTATTTTCCGTCTGCTTTGAAAGTATCTTAAGCTGGTAGATACCATTTGCTTAAAATACTTTTGAATGCTGTTATTTTTATTGTTTTTACTTATATTTCGTTGAACGTCGAAAAAATAAATACTGCCATACAACAATAAAATGTATTTAGTGACTTCTATTAATATACCGATTCCATGTCTCTGAGGAATATAATATGCATATTTTTAAAAGTTTATTGATACCATTGAAGTAGTGGATTGTATGTAAGCATGGTGTCCGAGAATCAAAGAATGCAATATAAATTTATATTAAAAAACTTTCAGGAGATAAAAAAACATATGCTTTTATTAATTTACAAATGTACTACAAAAATTATGTGAAATCAATGGTTTATTCACAAATCTTCAAATGATATACGAATTTATGTATTGGAAAATATCTGAAGAATTTTTTAATTGAAAGCGTCTGTGATACACTGCTCTAATTTCTACATATTTGTACATATAGACATTGATTTATACATATAGTGCATATTAGACATTGATAATCTCAAAATTCCTCATAAAAACATATGAATGTGTAAAAGAGTATTTCCATTTATAATTCCATAACACAGCAGTTACTTACAAATACGTAACATGTTACTACGGATGGTTACTGAGACAATGAGGTGCCTTAGACAACATAGAATTTGTTATATCCGGTGTTCCAAGATGCGCTCGCATCATGAGTTCGCAGTTTATAATTTAATTATTAATGTAAACTGTTAATCATAAATAAAACAGGCAATATCTGTCATATATTTAAAAGAATATTATTTTAAAATTTTGTCATAATTTCGACTGTTAATTTTTGAATCTATGAATGCACCTGTAAAGTATTTTTTTAAAATACTTTGATTTTCACTACTTTGGCCATTATAAAACAAATATATTTTGTAAAAGTGTGATAAATTTCACTGGCCGGAAATATATTCAAGGCGGGCCGCGGGTTGACAACATCTGATCTAAAATATTACAATAGGCATCTTCTAAATGTCATCTGCAATTGGATGGATATTTTTTTTTTATTTCTATTAAAACAAATTCTATAATATTTAATGTTTGAAATACATATTATAATTTTTTTTCGTTTTTTTTTTAATTACAGCTTATACTGATTCAGGAAATTATATAATGATTAAATTAGTTTAAGATTTTTTGTAATATAAGAATAATTGAAATATGAAAAAATAAAATATATCTACAAGTAAAATTATAATATTTATATTCTAAATTATAAAATCAAGTGCTAAGTATTTAGAAATGAAAAGGTATTTTTATTAAATAATAATGCTAGATAATAGTTGCTGAAGTTCTAAATAATATATTACGATTAATAAAGTTAATAAATGATCTAATATATACTGATGTTTTATAAAATTTTATTATATTTTTAAAATTATTGTAAATCATTGAAAAATTTTTATAATTTAGTAAAGAGCTAAAAATAAATACCCAATTTTTCTCGTATAATTCCAGCCTCATTAAATAATATAGACATTATTTAGCTGATTGCATATATGATTTCATTGCTATTAGCTTATGAAATTATACTCCAAACATATTAGGAACAAACTTACATATTTTTTATTAAAACACAACACAGAATTCTATTAATTTAAGTAAAATTTCTGGTTCAAGTTTACATTTCATCTCTCACGTTTACTTGTTCCGAGTCATGTCATTATACTAATGCGGAAAAACACCGCCGGGCGCTGTTTTAACATTCAAAAAATTGATCAATACACAGTCAAAATTTTTATTTGCATTTGTATTTGATAAATTGCTTGATAAATAATGAAAATTTGATATATTTAAGATTATACAAAAAATAAATAAATCACTATAAACATAAGACACAATAGTAATAAATTAGGAAAAACAAATGCAAAATTATCAAATTTAAATTAGAATGAATTTTTATTTTTCTTATGATAAAACACAAAGCTTCGAAATAGGGCTCTTAAAAATCTTTGAAAAAGTTTATAACACAAAGGTTTAAACATAAAGCTTTAAAATAAGCCTCTTACAAAGCTCTAAGTATATGGTTTATAATTTTTTATTTAGCAAAATATAACCAAATATATTTATATTTTTTATTATTTGACTCATAATTAATTTAAAAAAATTCTTAACCCAGTATATAATATTTTCTGGCTGATAAAAAATAAAATAATTTTTTTTAAATTGATTAGTGATAGAAGGAATTCAATAATTATATTTTTTACCTTTATTAAAATTTTATAATTGAATTATATATGAATACAATTATAAAATCGGTAAGTATTTTACTAATTCTCTTATAAATCTATAATGATTTTAAGGAGAATTACATGATGATATTTAAATTAATTATAAATATGTAGACAGATTTATTTACTATTATAGCAATTTCTCTCCGATTTATAAAATTACTCTGATTACATTGATCCATATAACTGTTATTTTATTGGTTTTTTTTTCACTATTTAGAACAGTTTCTTGCTTTAACTTAAATCATGAGTGAAATCATTTCAAGATATATCAATACAATGTCCAATCAGTCCATTAGCTTAATTTATTTAAAATAAACAATTATATTTGAATCCAGTATAATTGTTTTTCCCATTATTGAAAATAAAACCCATAAAAAATTAGATGGGAACTATCTGGTGTTTTATACTAAGTTTTAATTTTACCTAATGGCGTTTTTTTTTTTCTATACAATTAATTGAATTTGATATTTATTCATGTTAAGATCTTCAAATTATAAGGAGCATTAGTTTGCTGGAAATAACCAATGATTTTGAAATTTTTTCAGAAATCTACGTCATATAAAAATTACCACTACCTTATGCAGCTAAATAAGCAGCATTGTAATGAAGAACATGTTTTTTTGCTGACCTCTGTTTCGAAAGCTTAATTATGTTTCGTCAAA